>QLIY01000295.1:5601-21410 GCA_003260075.1 Phallusia mammillata
ATTTTTGGGGTTTTTGAAGAAACTCAATGCAAAAAACTTCTTTAGATTCCGGTCGACCAGTACAGGTTTTTCGCATTCCAGGCCGAGGAGTTCAGTTGTACGGAAAAGATAGAAATGGCGTTCAAATTCAAACCTGCTCTGCCAGCAAATATTCCTACACCTTTTCAAGTAAGAATATTTTCAACTGACATGCTGTTATTATTATCCTAAAAATTAACATTGTGTTAGTGAGTTGCAGAACAACTGGCGGCTGCGAATTACCGATCACTCATGTCTACTGTCCTGCAAAATGCACCGGTGCTTCTTACACGTACACGAGTGGAAAATATTTCACCAACAGCTCTGTCTGCGCTGCTGCAAAACGGCGAGGAACTATTTCAGGTCAGTAAAATAACAGGCTTGATTTTTGAAACTTAACAAAGGGTAGGTGTTTTGACGAATGCCTGCAAACTAGATTGCTCATGGCATGTATATTTGTAGGTTCTGCTATTTCATACAATAACAATGTGGATATATAATTCACTTGCAAAAAGCCTTTTTTGGAATCTTAAGTTGCATTAACAAAAACTTTGTTGTCACAGACGCTGGTGGCAAGGTCGTCATCTATGCAATGAAGGCAAAGGAGTACAACGGCACAAATACGACCAACACCGACTGGTTTTCTTTCGAAGGTGAAACATTTTTATACGTTTGTGTAAAGCTGCAGAGTGCAGACAACGACAATATAAAATATTGCAAAAATCGTTCTACTGGTCACATATATGCTTTACGCATTATTTGGCTTGCATTTATTTCACAGATGAATATTCTGTTTACAAACTCAAATGATCGTCATTGCCCACTAACACTATTAGTTCATGAACCCATGTTAAAAAATTCACATCTCTTCCTTGGCCACAGTTTCAATATAAAGGACCAATTTTACCCGTGCGCGGTAGGTTGGACACCTGTGTTATATTGTCCCCCCCCCCCCCCCCCCCCCCCCCCCCCCCCCCCCCCCCCCCCCCCCCCCCCCCCCCCCCCCCCCCCCCCCCCCCCCGACTTGCTCGCTGATTATGGCTGCTTGTGTCCAGAAAAATACACTGGAAGGAATTGTGAGACCAGTAAGTCGATTTTAATTTTCATTTGAACGAATGGAAAATGTCATTGCAGTTTTACTGCTAAAAATACCAAGTACAGGCCAGTGATTTAATACCAGTTTTTAAACACATATATGATAGAAGACGCGGAGAGCAATTTTTCCTAGCTCTGTGTCTCATTAGCATTCTGCTTTATGTCCCATAATCACAAAATTCAAAGCATGAAAAAAACTTCTTTATGCTTTTTAACAACACATTTGCATCGGTTTTGGGTAAAACACATTTAAGTAAAATCTTAACAGACACATAATTAAACAGTTTAACCAACTTTTTTGGTTTTTGTCTCCATGTATTGTATTTTTCAGTGATCGAGCGGGTACTGCTAAACAGTTGCTTAGATTCACCGGTAAACGGACACCAGCGGCTCCCTTGTACCAACCAGGAAGCGTTCTGTGAGGCGAGCTGGACGGTGAACCAAGAGTTGGCAATAAACCAATAAACACCTCTGGTAATAGTTTATTTTTCCCACAGGTTTTTCAAAGACGATCTGACGGAAGTGTGAATTTTAGCAGAAAAAACTAGGTCGTGTGTTGTGGTTAACACTAAGTCGTGTGTTGTGGTTAGTTTCTGTCTGCCCCAAACCGCCTCGTTATAATTTCCGTGTCGAATATTTCACATCGCTTCGTGCACACCATTGTTCTATTAGTAGGAAATAGGCAAGATAACGCTTCGAACCCAATTCATTATTACACGAGCTTTAAACGTAGTCTATCCCGTTCTCCATGAAAGAATTAATCACAACACACTGGTCCAACTCAAACTTTGTCCGGGTCCAATTTTCGAACTGCTTTAAAGCCGCGGGCCACATACGTCCTGAGATTTTAAAATGTTTTTAAAGACCTGAATACTGTACGCTACACCACTCTATTAACACTCAGCTCTTTCCAAACAAAAGTCTTTGGTCATTTAGTGTTTGTCAACACAATTTTCTCAAGTTTTTTTTCATTACAAGCAACAATGTAAGCAATTGTTTGTGCATAGTTTAATATCTTAGTTTTGTCTGTGATGTCACAAACAGCTTTTGGTTCATTGATATGTGTAACCAGGCAAAAATTATTTCGGTTACATCAGCGGTTCCCAAACTTTTTCATATCTTTTTCAAAACGGTCCCTTTGCCATTATTTTGAGGACTCGCGGTCCTTGAGCCTTAATATGTATTTTATAAAAACGAAAGTTGATTTCCCCCCCCCCCCCCCCCCCCCCCCCCCCCCCCCCCCCCCCCCCCCCCCCCCCCCCCCCCCCCCCCCCCCCAACGCAGCTTGTGACATCACAGACAAGACAAATGCACTACAATTGTGCACGCAAACAATTGCATTTTTGATAGTTGTCATTCCATAAAGGCTATTGTTAAGTAATCGAGACAGTTGATTCTTAATTCTACGTTGATTTGAAGATTTAGTGGCACAATTACTGACGCCAAATAAGATTATAGAATTACTTTAACCGCTTCGCGGTCCCCCCCAAATTGCCTCACGGATCCCTAAAAAACCCCGGACCCCAGTTTGGGAACCGCTGGGTTACACTAATCCTAAAAGCTGTAGTGGTAAAAGCGAAAATTGTTTTTAGCGGCTTAAGATTTCGTTTTGTTTTAATTAGCTTTAGCATTGAATTTATCTTGGACGCGAGTCGAATTCGGGGAAATTACAAAACATTTGTTATGAATATGAAATGGTTTGGAAACCGCTGTCTTAGGCATCCGAAACAGTCTATGCGGCCTACGCAAATGTCAAAAAAATGTTGGTAGGCCTTAAAATAAAATGTTTGGTTGGCCCATAAAAGTAGCCTAAGCGTTCCTCATCCATACGCCCCCATACAATAAACACAACGAACCAAACGTATCCAAAACTTCGTAAGAACTAAAATTAAAATTTGTAAAATATTGCTTTTAAACAAACGTACTGGCAATGTAGCAACAAAACGTGCCTTAAAGGGCTCCAGCAGCGGCCCCCCCCCCCCCCCCCCCCCCCCCCCTTAGATATTTAGAATTGCCATAATTCAGGGATTCCGAATCACTAATTTGTTTGTCCCCCCCCCCCCCCCCCCCCCCCCCCCCCCCCCCCCCCCCCCCCCCCCCCCCCCCCCCCTAATTTTTTGATTCCCTCACTATTTTTGTTTCTGATATGAAATCTCGAGAAAAAATCAAAAAGTGCAAAAGAAAGTTAGGCTACACACTGATCATTAAACTAAACATTGCACAATTTTCGAAACTAGCAAATCTGCCAATTCATGTCAGACAATGTTTAAAAATGGACATTTTTTCACTTCAGTCATTTAAATCTAACTCGTATTTCAAAACACAGACAGTACCATGTGACAGATCCAAGTCACGACAAATGCAGTAATATTTCGTGATGATTTGCATTGCTGCAAAACAACACTAGCAAGAATTTGCTAGAGTTGTTTTGCAGCAATGCTAATCCAAGGATTCTAACGCAAGCGAATATACGACTGGGGATTTAATCCAACATTAAAAGTCACAGGTTTCATACATCCTGATAAATATTGGTTTAAACCACGATTGCACCACTTGTCATCCGAATAAAGTTTGTGCGGGTCGAGGAGACGTTTGGATCAACATTTCAACATTTTTAGAGCATTGTCAATGATTTTTTTATTCCTTTTTTGTATCTAACAAGGTGTGCTATTTTCGGCAACCTAACAGTAGGATGGCTAGAATCACTTGATTTTGGCTTATAACTGCTTATAACCCAATTTAAACCTGTTTAGTACCCAAAAAAGTTAAACCAACTAAATTCTAAGATGCACCAGCGGTTATCACGTTAACTGTATTTGGCCCATTCGAAATAAAAGTTTAGGTTTACGTAAACCTCTGGTTTAGGTTTATGTAATATTTAGGTACCACGCAAAAAAACGTGCATACTATACCTAATAACACATGATACCTTGTCCAAACGGCTATTAGTGTTTAAAATAGCAAAAAAACGTGCTAGATTCAGAAACCCGTTTTGTGAATTCAGGTTATATTAAAAATGTTGTTGCTATTTCCTGCGATTCTATTGAGTTTTACGTCACTGGTCAACGGACAGCAGCAGTGTAGCTACGCCACTGTCACAGTTGTTTGAACGTAAAGAGGAATATGGCCCGCCGGCCCAATTACAACTCTGCAAAGGACAGAACCACCTGTAACAAGTGCCAACCTATAGTATAATTAATATCTAAACTTAAAGCGCATGTAAAAAATGAAATGAGCAATAAGGAAAACACACAAAAGAAACAGCTGGGAAAAGAAACCAGTTTGAACTCTAGTTGAATAATTATTTCCATTCTACACTGAATGGGAAAGATCAAATGTTTAGTATCTCAACATAATCTGGTATCACTGAAAAATGGTTTTGTGAAGCAATTAAATAATTGACAATAAAGATCAACATTGTAGTGTTCAGAATTTAATGATATCAAACTTAAATAAATCACTAACATACCGTAAACATGTCATTGTACATTGTTTACACTATCACATTTAATAAATTTCTTCCAGTAGCAATTTGTTTCTGTCCAGATCAATTTTTAGTCTGCATTAACAACAGCAGGAAATGTGTCACCTCTTTTCAATACCTGCAACCATTTGAAAACAAGAAATAGTTTTAATGCTCAATGCTTTATCCCTTAAATTTAATACAAATGGAATTAGACAACTTCAACATGCATTTTTTTAAATCTTACCACTTCTTTGTTTGACTAATTGTTTTTGTAAGGGTGATACAATTATAGTTAAACCAAGGGTATGTAGTTACCACTGGTTAGCAATGTCGGTCTTCATACAGACAGATCTCAGAAATAAACATGAGATCATGCATAACTTCCTGTAAAATTAAGTGAGAAATGTAAAATACCAACTTGAGGTTCCATCATAAGCCTAATGCCACCCGAATGTCAAATCGGTAATATTTTAGTTAATTTTGCACATAAAAATTTGCAAAACACCTATTATGTGACGTACGATCCAAACAGCGGATAAACAAAACAATTTAGCATCACATATAGCGGATATTTGAATTAGGTTTCGAAAGGACAAATTGCGACACATGAAAATAATGGCAGCCTAAAGGGGTTGTTTTTCACCATTTTCTACTTTCATTTTAACCCCTCTTAATTATAATGCAGCATTCACAACAAAAAGCCATGCTATCTACAACCTACTTGGCTTGGAATACCACACAAAACTCTTCCAGCTAAAGCATAGGTTCTCCATTTCCCGTTTGACTGTTTGCACATTTCGATAGTAACACCTCTAATTTCTTTATGCAAGTTGAAAACTTGCAATTTCGCACAAGCCTGACTTTATAACTTTGTTAAGTTGTAAAATTTAACCCTTTGAATCCAGTGAGGAACACCTGTCTTACAGTTAGGTGTGGGTCAAATCATGGTAAATGCAGTCAAAAGGAATTGCCCTCAATGCTAAAGGACATATAAATATCACATTATCATTAATTACAAAACTCAATTTAATCCGAATTCTCTTAAAAATATTTGCCTCTTTGGATTTAGCTTGTGAAGTAGCCTAGTTTTTTGCAAAAGTTTATCTATGTTGACCATGTATTCATAAAGCGTTTTTATTCAACTTTAGCAATAATTTTGTTTATTGTAAGAACTACATATTCACCGATGCATTACACCAGGGGTGGCCAACACGTCGATCGCGATCGACTGGTCGATCGTCTGCTTTTGACTGGTCGATCGCACTAAATTCTCTACTACCAATCAAAAGCTTATTAAAAACAAATAAAAAATATAAAACAGCAATTCTGACACGACGCACAAATATGCAATGAGACGACAATTATGTAAATGTAACTTCCTTTGTTACGTAACAATTGTTATTTTGACACCACATTATGTCGTAACAACTACAATGTTTGTCGTCACAACTTGGGTGTTAACGAAGCTGTTGCTATTGATTGGGGAGATTTAAAAGTTCCCACTGACTACTTTGATAAAAAATATGTACATATATGACGTTTATTGTAGTAAGAACTAAAACTCATGACTATAAATATGTGGTAATTAGTAGTTACCAATCAAATCTCATGGAATGTGCGTTATTGCTTTATGTTGGTGGGAGCCTCAATTAGTAGTCGATCGCCTACAATTGAGAAAATTTTTGTCGATCCTGACGTCTAACAAGTTGGCCACTCCTGCATTACACGAAAACGGTCATAAAAACAAAAAAAAGTTTTTGGTCGAAAAAGTCTTGCTCAGCTGTGAGCGACGAAGCGTGAAATGACGTCACGATTCTACGCGTATAAAGCGCGCAGAATTTGGTGCAAATGCAAGTAGATTTGGTTGTCTTGCGCATTGTAATAGTTGATTAAGTAAACATCAGGTTTTGAGTACTAGGCAAACGCGTAATATGTGGTTATGCAATATCATTTTGATAAAACGCAATGTGTTATCCCGACAACAGGTGGTATATATGCTATGGCAATTATTTTTATATATGCTTGTTCGGTAATTTCTGTCAGATAAGGAAAGCAGGCAAATATTATTTGTTTAAATACGTTTGTAAAAACCTAGAAAAGTATACGTAGTCTATGCTAGAGAATGTCACGTGCTTCGCTAGTAAAGCAAAACAAACAAGCATTAATGCCTAATGTAGCCAGAAATATAGCAGCCCAAAATATAGAACAAATATAGAAGTTGTTTAATAAAGTTTTTGTGGCGTTTATGATTGTTTTGTCATAAACTGCGTCTAGCATTTAACGTTTGAGTTGAGTTGATTGCCGCTTGGTTGTAATTTTTAGTCCTAAATACATAGGCTATGATTGAATCTTGCATTATGTTGTGCATGATTTGTCTGTTACATTCGCTATAAATGTATGTTGCATTCACGACAAGCTTACAAGCTTACAATCTTTTGTTTTTTGGTCCCACAGCGTAGAAAGGTTGGGAACAACTGATATAAAGCACGGGTGCACAACCTACGCTCGTTATAGATATATTAAGGGCTGTCAAACTCGCGGCCCACGAAGCCCTGCAATGCGGCCCACGAACACTCAACAACAATTGTTTTGTCAGATTTTTATCTATTTATAATAAATTTTTCTTCATTTTCAAAGGGAAAGCTATTATTTAAACACACATTTACAGAAATTAAATTTATAAATAAAAATTCAAGTGCTATGAATAGAAACGATAGTAATTAAACCGTTTCTTAAAGCGTTAAGTATCAGGAGTAACTAAAACTCCTTTGCCAAAAATTGTGATTTTCAAACTGCCCTAAACAGATTTTGTGTTACTGAAAATAGTATTACCAGCCTATAGTAGCCATATGGATCAAACTTTTTGGCGCCTATTGTGTAAAAACAACGCCCAAAAACAAGTACTACAAACGTCACAATATAGATTTGGGAGCGTCAATAGAAGGTATATATAAGTTATATGATATAAACCAGGGGCGCAGCACAATCTTTTTAATACGACGGCCGCATCACAGCTTCTTATTTCACCAACGGTTGCCATTTACCTGATTACCTGATATAACTGAAAGCCTCAACAAATTTCCCACAGAATGCAAAAATCGTCATAATTTAGTAAAAAACGATATGTTTAAATTAGTATTCAGTTGGAAATTGCCACACGTTGCTGCAACGTTTGTCATTGGCTTAGCAACGTTCAAAGAATGTTTCGTCAAGTTGTTGCTGTTTTATATCCTGAGAAAACCATTTGTTACACCACATTGTACACAACAAAGACATTCACTGGCAAACAATTGTGTGTTTGGCGTCATAAACAAGGCACTAACCTAAGTATGTTGCTGTTTTAAGCCACGTTTTGTGGGTATTTCGCCGGTACGCTTGTTTAAAAGCAAAGGTGTTACTAATTTTCTTCATTTAACGATATTTCGTACGATACCGCTACGAACAACCCAAAATATCCACGGTGGCCGCCACCGTGCGATAGAAAACCATGATGGCGGCGCCACCCCGCTACCGCATACTCGGCGCCTATATGCGCATATATGGCTACTAGGCTGGTAATACTCTTTTTCGTACCACAAAAACTGTATAAAGCAGTTCAAAAATGGGAACATTTAGCAAAGGAGTTTTGTTTGTGTCACACCGCCAGTACATATATTTTAATAAACATGTTCACGGCCGCATGCGGCCGCAATTTGTGCTCCGCTGAAAACCAATTTGTTTACATCTGTAATTTTAAAACAAAAACCAGTAGGTAATTGACGGTTTTTGGTTAAATAAGTATCTGCGATGCGGCCATCATAGGGAAAAGGCTGTGCACCCCTGATCTAATAGCATGGAAACGAAAGTCTAACTTGAATTATACAACTACTAAACACTANTTCAATTTAATTGTATTTTTACTTTCCAGTGATCGAGAGCACACTATTTAACAATCGCTCTGAGTCATCAGTGAACGGAAGCCACGGGCTGCTTAGTAACGACGAAGGAGTAATCCTCGAAGGCGGTTGGACAGTAAACGAAGAGTTGACAATTAACACATAAACGTTAAGGAAATGGTCTTATTTTTTCTACAGGTTTTTCAAAAACGATTTGACGGAAGTGTGAATTTTAGCAGAAACTGGCAGGAATATAAAGATGGATTCGGAGACATTCGGGGCGAATTTTGGCTAGGTATAAACAACTATGGTGCATAGCTTGTAGGGGCGTAAAGTTCCCTATAGTAATCAAGCTAAATTTTTACCTAAATCAGGGTTGGACAAAATACACATGATGACAAGCGGACGGAATTGCAGCTTGAGAATTGATTTAACAGGATTTGATGACTCTACAGCTTACGCACAATACACGTAAGTATTTGGTGATGAGATAGGGTTTTATTACCAAGATAACGAACACGGAACCACAGGCCAAATATTGGTTTAAAAACGGTATATACTAAGTGTGGTGAAGTGCTAAAACTAACAGATTTATCAACCCAAACCTTTTAGGTCACTAACTAAACTGTTTTCTGACCAAGAAAAAGTGCAATAATAAAGTTAGCGTGGAGTTACAAATGTTTCATAATAATTTTAGAATATTTAGTTATCATGTTCCTTTATTTCTTATTATGTCAAACGATTTTTCATCGGTCAAAAAATTGTTTTCGCAGTTCGTTTGCAATCGACGACGAATCAGACAATTATCGTTTACAAGTTTCTGGATACAGCGGAACGGCAGGTGATAGTCTGAGAAGACACAACAGGATGCAGTTTTCCACTCAAGACCGGGAGCATGATGCGTGAGTATGGTAACTTATAATGCCTTTTTAAAAAGTTTTTGGCTACTACTTTCAAAAAACATGAAATTTTCCTTCTCGTAAAAAATCTATTTTGTGGCGCCATACGTGCCTATAGATAAAAAAGTTTGTTTCACAATAAATGTGGGAAGTGAACGTCGTGCCAAAAAATGATATAAACTCTATCTGTAAATTAGTTCAATAGATTCTGGACCACTGGTAAAATACATTTAACTTTATCAAAAAAATATCGATGTTTTAGTGTTATTATACTATGAGTGTGATATTTACTGAAATGTTACTGCACAGACATCCTTCAACCATCTGCGTACTCCACTGGGGAAATTCCGGCGGGTGGTGGTTTAATGATTGTTTTGATTCTAAACTCAACGCTGAATGGGGAAGATCAGAAGGACAAAACCACAACATGGTCTGGAAAACCTGGAAAGGGTGGGATGAAGCGATTAAAGAGTCAACAATGAAGATCAGATGTGATTAAAACCTTTCTTAGACGATGCAAATAACATTTCCTATCATTATCACTATACTCATTGTAAAGGGGGGGGGGGGGGGGGGGGGGGGGGGGGGGGGGGGGGGGGGGGTGGAACCAAAAGTTGTCAACGAATCGCACTATTAATAAAAACTACACAATCGGTTTTCAACCGGTGGTGAAACAAATCAGTGTAGCTTTTTGTCGCAGCAACTCGCTCATGTTTAGTTGAACACAGCAGTAGCTATCACTCAACTTGTTTTGTTACACGCGATGCCCTAATTTGCTCGTTCCAGTTCAGAAAGAACGATTACATCTTCATCAAATATGCTTTCACGTTTCGAAAATACGCGTTTTACTTAATGCATAGTCCGCGACCGTGTTTTAAGCTAAAAATAGCCCTAAATGTACTTCTAATCTCAGCATTCTAATCCCGGGATTAAGCAGTAAAAAATCCCGGGAAATCCCGACCCCAGGGATTTCTAAATCGTTTTGCAATCCAAACACGACTTCTTTCAAGAAATGCCAATTGTTTTGCGGATAATGCCACGGGACGATGCATACTTGGACGCTAGTGTAACAAACCACACGAAAAAATCATCTTATTATCATAAGAATGTGGTCTAACGTTAACAATGATATCGTGCAGCGAATCGCATCAAATTGTCACACCGGACGCAGCATGTATACATCACGCTTCAACTACCCATTTCCGTTATCTTGCAGTTGCATAAAGTAGCGCTTACGGAAAAGCCCAGAGTTTAGAAACCACGTTAAGTCACATAGTTTAATTGTAAGGTTTCGATAATCGCGCCTTACTTGGCCGAACTAATGGAAAATAATTAGTTTAGGCGCAAAGCAACCTAAAAGCTTGTAACAAGTCAGTTTACAATGCATTTTCTGGATCAACTAATAGTAACAGAATGTAGTTTCAATACAACAGCACCATAAAGTATTTATCGAACAGCAGCACTTATATAAGCTAATACTGCCCAGCCCTTCTGTGAAGACGACATGCATAGGAACTCGAAACGTCGGAATAAAATTACATTTGCCAGAATAGCTCAGCAGCACTTACTTTGCTATGTGCATGATTCCTATATTTGAATGTCGTTTTGTTAAAAGGTAAACGGACAAGCAGTATATACGAGCGTAGCCTGAAATTTTATCTCCGATCAATTTCGTGAGGTCTATACATAAGATGCTTACAACTGACAATCTCAGAATTAGCTTTCTTTTCCAAAATGTGACTATATTTAAACTACTTTACCAATAAATATCAGTCGGAAATCTTTTGTTAATCCAAAGATATACACATCTGGTTATAGATTACAGGTAGATGACCATGAATTTACTGAAAGCTAGTGCCTTGGTGCTGATATTCGTATCTGACATCATTGTGACTTTATTTGGACTGTCAGTTATTGTAATGATACCAACCAATTGATGACTTAGCTATTGTTTTATATTTGCATTGTTTACAATTAATGGTAAAAAAGCGGGAACGGTTCGTCGTTCCGAGAAATAATTGCCACTTGTTCGACCACATAACTTTTTCATAAAGTTTTCATAATACCCCGTGATATTTATTATAATTCCTTCGACGAGACTTCCCGTCTATAATAACCTTCACAAAAATGTACAAGAACCTAAAGTGTTGCTTTAGTGACGTGCAAGACACAGTTTTCTGACTTGAAGCACTCGATCACCAGCATACTTTGCCCCGCGAACTGCTGGGAAGAAAATGGGGGGGGGGCCAGGGGTTTCTAAATCGTTTCGCAATTCAAACACGACTTCTTTCAAGACATGCCAATGGTTTTGCGGATAATGTCACGGGACGATGCATTCTTGGACGCTAGTGTAACAAGCCACATAAAAAATCATCTTATCATCACAAGAACGTGGTCTAGCGTTAACCATGATACCGTGCAGTGAATCGCATCCTTTTTTCACACCGGACGCATGTATACATCACGTTTTAACTGCACACTTCTTTTGGCTTGCAGTTGTATAAAGGGGCGCATCTTACGAAAATGCCCATAGTTTAGAAACCACGTTGAGTCACTAATTTAAATAGCGATTGTGAGGTTTCGATATTCGCGCTTTCCTTGCCCGGGGGGGGGGGGGGGGGGGGGGGGGGGGGGGGGGGGGGGGGGGGGGGGGGGGGGGGGGGGGGGGGGGGGGGGGGGGGGGGGGGGGGGGGGGTTCCAATAGCAAATAACTCGGTTAGGCGCAAAGCCGATCAAACCTAAAAGCTTGTAATAAGTCAGTTTACAATGCAGAATATTTTCTACATCAACTAATAGTAACAGAATGTAGTTTCTATGCGACAGCACCATAAAGTATTTATTTGACAGCAGCACTTACTTTGCTGTTTGGATGATTCTTAAACTTGAATGTTGTTTCTGGTAAAAGGTAAACATACATGCAGTATATACGAGCGTAGCCTAAAATTTTATCTCCCATCAATTCCGTGAGGTCCACAGAAGATGCTTACAACTAACAATCAATAAATTAGCTTTCTTTTCAAAAATGTGACGGGGGGGGGGGGGGGGGGGGGGGGGGGGGGGGGGGGGGGGGGGGGGGGGGGGGGGGGGGGGGGGGGGGGTATTTTACCAACAAATATCAGTCGGAAATCTTTTGTTACTCTAAAGCAGTGGTTCCCAACCGGGGAGGAATTCCTCCCTAAGGAGGAATTTTATGAGTTTAGGGAAGGAATTTCATACAAACTGAAAAAACAAACATTTACATTGGAAACTTTACATAATATTTTTGTATATAAATTATTATGTCCATTATAATTTGGACCCGGTTCACATTTGACATCGGTTGTAAAGGATTCTGAAATGGACATCCCTAATCATAAGTCTATTTCAAATTGCTATAACTTTTATGTTGTATTTGTTTCTCGTCTTATGGGGAGGAATGAATAGTTCGAAAATGGGCAAAGAGGAATGTAACAAAAAAGGTTGAGAACCACTGCTCTAAAGATATAGGGGAAAGTCGTGTAATTTGGAACTTGCGTATTTTAATATAAATTTCGGAATATACGCAATGTAGCAAAATATCTTTTATACAGCTTGAAAGAAGACTTGATATATTTATGCTTACGGCCGTCAAGCTCCAAATTTGATGCTATACTTTCCGTTTGTGATATAGAGAAAAACAGAATTTGCAAGTTTGATAATTTTTTTAGGTTTCAAACGTTTTGCGTTTCCAAATTACTGTTTAATGTAAATCTCAGTGGGTATGATTTTTGTGACAATTATTAATGCATTTAGCATACAAAGAACAATCCGCTAACACTTTCCAAAAGTAAAATAAATTGGGTAAAAAAATTGCGTGTGAAAGTGTGTAATTTGGACCGGGCAGCTTATAATAAAGCTCAGTGCAGGATTTACATTCATTATATTTTGGTTAACCAATTATTTCTTTAATTTGCCATGGTGCTGTTTTGTAGTATTCTGCGAGTTTTCTTTCATTTCAGCTATCTTAGTAATTCCATTTATGGCCTTTTTATCTTTAAGATGTTTTTCATTTTAATTTTTTATCCCATTTTTGATTTCATTCATTAAAATTCAAATATTTGGTGAAACAAACGTTGTAATGTAATAAAAGCTTGATTAGGTTGGTATCTGAGGCTGTTAACGTTCGTTTTGAGGAACTTATGGAAGAGAAGTCGCATGGATTTTAAGTGGTCCATTTTACACACGACTTCGGTCCAAATTACACACTAAGCGTGTAAAATGGACCACTTCGCGAAAAAAATTTAAATGCATTTTACTCTTTTACGTTAATATCCAAACATTGCCTTTGCAAATAAATACTTAGTCTCATAACTTAACGAATCGCATAAACCACCCTTTATTTGAAGGACTACTTTTTATTTTATGAAGGTTCAAACTTAGGAGGTCCAAATTACACGACTTTCCCCTACTCCAAAAACATTTTACTCTGTTTATGCGACAAAATACACGTAATTTGCAACGCGGTTCTATTAGTGTGTTGTGTAACTTTACTACTGCACGATGATCTTTACTTAAGTGGAAATAAAGGCCATAAACTATCAAAAAATAATAATTTAGTAACCTAATTTCTAATATTTACCATCGAAATGTTTGCAAAAGCTCGTGTGCCACTTTTAAATGCTCTGCGTGCCACATTTGACACGCGTGCCACGTGTTGGACACCCCTTTTCCCATTTTGTATGTTTTGTTAAACATCGTATAGTTTAGGACTTGATATGTGCCCAGTTTACACACTATCAGCATAATGTCGCTCTGTTTAGCATGGTCAGGTTTAAATTACGTTCATGGCTTAATTAAGCCCAATACAAAGCTCCGCAGAGTTTAATTTGAAGCCGGTGAATGCTGTCTGTAGCGTTTTTTAACATTATCCTGTAACATGTACCAAAGGCTATTAACCAGTGCTTAATTAAACACGCTTTTGGGGTAAATGTTAATCAGCGACAATACATAGATAGCTTAAATTCGAAGTTTGTTGCAGTCAACCGTTAACAATAAGAGGCTTTCACAAGTGCACTTACTTATTACTGGTCACACAATACACAGTTCTCAAACTGTGGTACACGTACCACTAGCGGTACGCCGGAACTTTTTTTTTTCAACCTAGCCAAAAACAATTACTTTTCGTGATTGTTTTCCATATTGTGACATCATGACACACATGGACAATTGACTCTAAGCGTTGAGTTAAGTTATATATACCAGAACAATTATCGATTTGTTGTGTTGACCGCTACAGTTTAGAAACTCATTGAAATTAAAAAAGGTGAATTAACTGTGAAGGTGAATTAAAATGCTTCAAAAGCGTAATAAAGTATAATGCAAGAAACATCAAACAACAAAACGGTTGGGAACAACTGCAGCGATAGAAAAAATTGTCAGAACCGCTGGTCTGCGCCAAAGCATTAGTCATTTGAGTGGTGCAACAAGTGATTCTAAAAATACAACGGCACGAGGCATGAACCAGTTGTTGACAGTTTTAAGCTGTGTAAGCAGTTGCTTCGATTTGGACCCAAAGACACGTTATTTACTGATTAGAAGTATTGTTGAGTTACNCTTTCATTTCAGCTATCTTAGTAATTTCCATTTATGGCCTTTTTATCTTTAAGATGTTTTTCATTTTCATTTTTTATCCCATTTTTGATTTCATTCATTAAAATTTAAATATTTTGTGAAACATTGTGGTATAATGTAATAAAAGCTTGATTAGGTTGGTATCTGAGGCTGTTAACGTTCGTTTTGAGGAACTTATGGAAGAGAAGTCGCATGGATTTTAAGTGGTCCATTTTACACACGACTTTGGTCCAAATTACACACTATGCGTGTAAAATGGACCACTTCGCGAAAAAAATTTAAATGCATTTTACTCTTTTTACGTTAATATCCAAACATTGCCTTTTTGCAAATGAATACTTAGCGTCATGACTTAACGAATCGCATAAACCGCCCTTTATTTGGACTGCTTTTTATTTAATGAAGGTTCAAACTTAGGGGGTCCAAATTACACGACTCTCCCCTACACATCTGGTTATAGATTACAGGTAGATGACCATGAATTTACTGAAAGCTAGTGCCTTGGTGCTAATATTCGTATCTGACTTCATTGGGACTGTCAGGTAACGTAATGATATAATACAAAATATTTTGCGCCACCTCGCGGCGAAAATGCGCCACCTTGCGGCGGAAATGCGCCATTTTGCGGTAGACTGTGTAGACCTCACTGTTAGCACCTGTTGTGCCTACTAAACTCGCAATATCAACTAAATGCTGGTTAGTCTAAGGCCCTGTGAAGCCCTTACTCTTGCTGTAATTAACGAACGTATAGTCACGATTCGATCGTATATATGTAACACTTTTTAACGCTCGACACAGTTGTTTCTAACAGTGGTTGCCTCTTAATCATATTGTGAATTATCTTCACTTGTATGAGTGTGACATAAC
>QLIY01000295.1:24674-92049 GCA_003260075.1 Phallusia mammillata
AAAAAAGAAAAAAGAAAAAAAGAAAAAAAGAAAAAAAAAATATAGACAAAAACAATATGTGTCCCCTTCAGGGAAGGGGACCCATAATTAAGTAAAGTGTGACAAAAATAGCCCCTCGAGGAAAATTGAGATTAAAGATTAAATTAATGATGTTTTTAACCAGTATTATAAAGTCACTAAAACTGTCTTGCTGAACCTCATGAATAAGAACTACAACCAACATCGGAAAGTAAAATGTGTTTATTGTACAAGTATATTTGTAACACAATGAAGGCACATACAAACCTTTATTCTTTAGTTTACGGATCCGCTCTCATCATCCCACTGTTGCCTGCAAATTGACAGCATTACAAATTAACTTAGAAGATGCCGAATACAATTTTTAAACAAAGAGCACACAATACCACTTAAGAGGTAGACTTATTCGTACAATGGCGGTAGAGCTAGCGTAAGAAATCTCAAAGAACAAAGTTTGCTAAGTAGCCTACTGATAGATTATTATCATTCAGACTGTAGGGATCTCGACATTTAGTTTCCTGTCCTATCTNGCACGAGCCGCCCCTGCAAACCATCCTCACAATTTATGTAGCTCGCATTAAGCGGATGTAGATAAACATTTTATTGGGTTGCATAGCCTACTACCCAAAATAATAATAATAAAACATAGAAGCTTTGACGATAAAGTGCATGTATTGTTTTGGTCATTTTAAATTCTTAAGTAACTCTGACAAACGCTTAGCGACTATTTTTAACAGTTTCTTGTTTGTTTGTTTGTTTCTGCGCAGTTAACGCCTCACCACCAATATGTTTTGTCGGGATGATTATATTGGGCGTCTTCTTGATCCCTCTCGGCATAACCATAACAACCACGGGTATTTCTTACGTTGCCGGACCGATTTTGCTCCGCTTGGGGTTCATATTAGTGGTAATTGGTGCAGAGATGTCTCGAAAAAAAACAACAAGCAGGACTTGTAACGAGAGATCAAGTCGTTACAACCACTGTACAGCAACCCTATGTGGTCCAACAAGGCGGTGTAGCCCAGAACGTTAACATGCAAACCAACGTTCACCCGACGACCACTATTTACCAAGCTGGTCAACCGCAAGTGACCACTACGTATCAACAACACCAGCAGAGGGCGCAAGTACCAATGTCGGCGCCACGGGGACAAGGCTACCAAGAACCACAAACCACTGAAAGCGATCTCCCAAATAATCCGGGAGCTGCACTAGGTTACCCTCCGAACAATCCGAGTTACCCACCACAGAGCTTCAGTCCTGCCCCTCCAGCTTATAACGATGTTGTAGACACAAAATAAGTCTAAAAAAACGTTTGAACACCTGAATATTAATTTCTTTTTCAAACCAATCACTAAAGTCTTTAAAATAGAAATGTGGGAATACAATTGTATTTGTTCAACCCGTACGAAGAGATATGTTTTATATTGTGTGGATACATACGTACTATAAACCTGTTTCGTATCAAACGACTTGTAACTTTGCTTTTGATGCAGTTTATATTTTTGATGTTTGAATGTCTCGTCTTGCAAAAGAATAAATAAAATATCAATCCATCATAAATGTAAGTAAATACGGAGTGTTGAAAGTCCCTTTGATGTGTGTTTAAAGCGTTTGTTTTCTCGTGCAATTTAAACCGCAAAGCATTTTTCGAAGATATTTCTATTCTTTTGTATGTTTTGTTGAACATTATACAGTTTGGGATGCGTGTCAAGTTTACAAACTATGTCATAACGTGCCACTGCGTCTCTCTTAGCATTGGTCAGGTTTACATTAAGTTTATTGCTATATTAAGCCCCATATAGCTCAGCAGAGTACATTTCGAGCCGGTAAATGTTGCCTATAGTTCATGTTTTTTTAACGTTATAAAGTAACTATTAAAGAAATAGTTATGAACCAGTGTTGAATTAAAGACACTTTGGGATAAGTGTCGAGTAGCAATAATTAAAAGATAACTCAAATCTGAACTTGGTTGCAGTCAACCCATAACAATAAACAGGCATTCGCGATTGCATTTAATCATAACTGGTCACATGATAGTCTTTTAAGTGGTGGATATAACTGATTTGACAGTACAACGGCACCAGGTTAACGACCGCGTTCTCGATTTCAACATTTATTTTTATCCGTCTATTGCAGAGGTGTCCAACTCGAAAACACCGCCGGGACAATTCTGGTTTTAAAATATACACGCGTGCCATTAATCTTGTCTTAAACGGTTTGGGCTTAATCCGAATATTTCGCCAATATGTAGAACTATTAAATGGTTAGAAAAACTGTCATCAAATGCAAGTAAACTTGTTTATGGTACTCCAGAAACCTTTTGTTTATGCCACAAAAGCAAATAGTTTGCAACGGCTTATGTTTTAATTTTATTAGTGGGTTTTGTAACTTGTTCACTGCACGATAATCGTTGCTAAGAATATAGGACATTAACAATAAACACAAAAATAATTGAAGTCCTAATGTTTACCATCTGAATGTTTGCAAAACCTCGTGTGCAATTTTCAAATGCTCCACGTGTTGGGCACCCCTGGTCTATTGGTTTAAAAATAAGTCCAGATTTTAACAGCATGCACAGATAATCGATCGACAATCATAAGTACTGCTGTTAGGTATCGTAGTTTAAGTATAATTCGCAATTGGTGGATCTTTCTATATGGATAGAAATTGCACACTTCCGAAACATGAGGCGATATTTTAAACCAACTGGTAGAGGCCGACAGTTAAAAAGTGTATTCGGGTCTGGTTCGGACTTAAGTTAAAGTAAAATGGGTTTAAATCGGTATAGATATAGAGCCACAAAACCATTCACTTTCCGGGTGATTGAGTTACACGTTCATTTAACAACGCCATAAGAAACCGATAAATGACGAAAGCACAGTTAAATGACACATACTATACTGGTGACCCTTCACGAACATATCAACCTCACATTTAGGTGTGTTTTTTTTCTAAAATTATGATAACAAAGATATAGTACTCTTTATCCACCAGTTATCCTTTTCATATATTTTTTTCAATATTTAAATCCCTCTGTTGCGCGACCATACGCGTTTCATTAAATATCTTTCAGTCGTAATATTTTTCACTAAAGGCCGCATCGTGTGGACAGCAAAACTATGTAGCAGACAAAGAGGATACTGTTGTATTTTCAACTTCTACCCAGCTTGTTAAAGATGTACATTTAACTAATTGATCATTTTTAACGCAGACTGCTGTTTCGCTTACCTGCTACTTATGCTGATTCTGTCGCTCCTGCCTATCCTTTACTAATTTATTACTGCCGTGAATGGTGCAATCGAGGCCATGGTTACCCTGGGCCACAAACCGCAGCCTTTGCCAGCACGCAATATCGTAACACCAAGTCAAAGTCAACATGGTCCAGTTGTTATAACCACTTACCAGCAACAACGACCGTACGTAATCCAGCAAGAGGGCGTAACGTTCAGATGGTTGACAACGGTTACCCAATGATGACGAACGCAAATTACCAACCGGACAACCGCAAATTACCACCCAATGAGCCCAAAATATGCAGCACCGCCTGTAAGCTATGGAAGAGCACCACCACCGTATAACACTGTACTAAAGTCTTTTAGTTGGAAATTTTTGAGTTAAGTTTGAGGAAAAATGTTTGCAATAAAATTTGGGCATGTGTTGTTATTGGTTTTGTTTCAGAAATTCGGGTTGAAGTGATATTCAAAATTTCACAGCATAGAACTTCTTTAACGTAAAATAAACAGAAGATAAATGAACTGATAACTAGTGTACTAAGGAATAACTTTGATATGACATAAACCGCCGAAAATGCTTGTATATAAACTACTGGTTCTGTCTTTATTTCAAATTCTAC
This sequence comes from Phallusia mammillata, assembly GCA_003260075.1. NCBI lineage: Eukaryota > Metazoa > Chordata > Ascidiacea > Phlebobranchia > Ascidiidae > Phallusia > Phallusia mammillata. Next base: position 28,549 of record QLIY01000295.1, read on the forward strand.
ATATTTATGCATTTTATCCACAACTAAAACTTATAAAACAGCTGTAGTTTACGTGATCAAACGTAAACGAAATCTAAACTTTACGTGTGAAAAAGCAGTAATTTTCGTAAGTAAGCGTAACAAATTTTGAAACATTTAAAATTTTGGTGTGCAAACGTAAAAAAACTGTTTTAGGTTATTATGGAGTAGAAATGTACTTTAAGCGTCTGAAATGCATTGTTTTTAAAAGAAAGTGTGCCACAAGAAAAACATTGCACAAGCTAACAATAATTGGTAGTAGACAGCAAACGCCTCATCAAAATCATGACGTAACCGTTCTGCTTTTAATGAAGGCTCAACTGGTACATTCTTTGTCAGTACGTGACTAAAAGGTTAAGGTTCATCATGTATTAATAACATACAGTTTACATGCCTAATGTGAATGACAGATAAAACAGTGACGTGAATTTATAACAACTAAAGCTACTTTAAGCTTGTCATAAACTCAATAGCATATAACTTTCCCCATTTTAACGCATCAGCGGCTGAAGGACTGTTTCACTTGTCTATCGCAAAATGTCCTTATAGGGCAGTGGTTCTCAACCTTTTGTGGAACGTAGCCCCCTAAAAGTAACTTTTTGGCATTGTGGCCCCCCTTCAAAAATTAAAATGGCAACCCGTGTTAGAATTCGCTACTAATCTGGGTTTTTAACAGGTCGAATAGAGTAAACAAGAATCTGCAATCGTGAAAAACCTTAATATAGACAAATAAGGTGTGAAATAGTCGATTAAATTAGGGACTAAAGGTATTTGCAGGACACACTTGATTGTGCGCAATAAAAAATAAAATGGCTTTTAGTGGTTTTTTCTGCCACTATTTACCCCCGCACAAAGGGTTTTATATTTTAATTGATTAACGAAATGGATATGTTTTTATGCAGGCGCAAATTGTCGAACCTTAGTTTTAATCAAACTGAATAAAATGCCAACAGCACAAAACCGAGCCGTGTCCAGCACAAAACCGAGCCGTGTCCGTCACAAATACCAATCAACCCGTCAACCGACCCCAGCTGTAGCTAAATGGTGGAATTTACGTGAGCAAACATTTTATTGGGTCGCATAACATACTACCCAACAGAGAAGCTTTGACGATAAAGGGCCATTTTAAATTCTCAAGTAACGCTGACAAGCGCTTAGTGACTATTTTTAACAGTTTGTTGCGGAGTTGTAAACGGGTCTGAAATTGGGGTCCAAACACGTGAAGCCGGAAACCCGGCCCGAGCCCGAATGATTTTTGAGAAGCCCGTTTATGTCCGAAAGTTTGATGAACAGCCCTATGCATTGGATCCTGAGGAAAGACCAGGACGCCTAACACAATAGACAATTGGTCGTAAACAATGCGTTTTATAGATGTTTAAAATTCAGTCAGGTCCAGCAACTGGGGATTTAGCTGGATAAATTTATTCAAAAAAAGTACTGACACAGAGTGTAAAGTCAGGCACGAATCAGGTCCGTATTTTTAAGAAACCTGAGCCCGAACCCGGCCCGAAAAGCCCGACCCGACTAACAACTATGGTTTGTTGATTGTTTACTTGTTTCTGCGCAGCTGACGGCACACCAGTCATCTGCTATATAATGTTGATTGCGTTTGGTGCTTTTTTCCTTTGCCCTTCCGGCATACCTCTAATAGCCTCGGGTGCTTGCCGGAGCAATTATGATCAGCTTGGGAATCGTATTTGCGGTAATTGGTGTGGTGATGTGTTGCAAGAACCAACAAGCAGGCAATACAAGAAATGTGATGGAAAGTCAAGTCGTAAGCCCCCCCCCCCCCCCCCCCCCCCCCCCACCAAGCTGGCCCACCGCAAGTGACAACTCCTTATCAACACCAGCAGGGGGCGCAAGTACCAATGCCGGCTCCACAGGGACAAAGCTATCCAGAACCACAAAACACTGCAAGTTATCCCCCGACTAACCCGGACGCTGCCCCAGGCTATCCACCCAACAACCCCGATTTCGCCAATCCGAGTTACCAACCACAGGGCTTCAGTCCTGCTCCTCCCGCTTATAATGATGTTGTAGACACAAAATGAGTCTGTTGCAAAACATTTTTCTGTTACTTCATAACTTTCGCATTACTTTTTTCTTATTAGAGATAAGAGATACAAATATGTTGCAGATATGTGCCTCCTAATGAAGTGGAAATTTGCATAGCAGTATGTACTGAATATATTAAGACTTATTTTCTACCTACTTATATTTAGTTTCCATTGTCTAGCTCAGTGGCTCTCAAACTTTATTTTTGTTGCGACGCCCCTGGTCAAGTTTTTCTGGACTTGCTAAACACCAGCAATTAAAAGTTAATGAGGAAACTTATTATTAAAGTTGTACTTATTGATACAACAACAAAAAGCCACGAAACGGAATTATTCTGCGACGCCCTTGGAAAACTGAAACGACGCACCAGGGCATCGCGACGCACTGTTTGAGAACTACTGGTCTAGCTATTGGTGCAATTTATAATTTTGAATGTCTTACAGCCTCAAGCAGCTGTTTCCAAACTGCAAATGATACCCGGTAATGAATTTTTTAAAACTTAAGGGGGTGAATTAATATTTCAATTTGTTTAGCTCGTGGTTTGTACAATACCTCGGTTTTTGATGTCGACGTAAAGCCCCGTGGTTCGTACGGTTTTGTCAACGCGACAAGAAATGAAACCTGGTGAATTTGTATTGAAACCACCGGCCGAATGTTTAAGAATGTTGTAAATGTTATTACCAAAAATATAATAAAGGTTCACCTAATGCAGATGCTTAGTTTTCGTCTTTTCATTGACCCTGTTCTTTCTCAATGTGTCTAATTTTCCTGCAAAAAAAACGAATTCAATTTACTGGGTTAAATTTTGCGCATGTTTTTTTTCTCACATTTGCAGGGTATTGTAAATTAGGGTTTTTGAAATATTTCTGAATTAAATGACGAATGCACTAGTCAGGACGGAAAACAATACAGACCTTCGACAACAAGGCAAGTTTGTGTGTGACACCACAAAACTTTCATATGAACAAATGGGGGGGGGGGGGGGGGGGGGGGGGGGGGGGGGGGGGGGGGGGGGGGGGGGGGGGGGGGGGGGGGGGGGGGGGGGGGGGGGGGGGGGATTCCACTTTTTATTGAGAAAATAAAACCTTATGCCACTTTTAAAACAGTTGTTATTTTCGTGATCGAACGAAAACGAAAACCGAGGTCTGCTTATAAAACATTTGTAACTTTCCAGAGCAAACGTAAACCTAAATCGCGGTTTACTTATGAAGCAGTTGTAATTTACGTGAGGAAACGTAAACGAAAATTGATGGACTTTTTTAAAACAGCTGTAAGTTTCGTAAGCAAACATAAACTAAGGTTTTCTTATGAAACAACTGTAACTTTTGTAAGTAAACGTAAACGAAAACCGAGGTCTACTTACGAAAAAGCTATCATTTTGGTTCGAAAATGTAAAAGTAATGTACTTGTAATACAGCTATAATTTCGTGAACAAACTGAAACATAACTGATATCTAGTTTTGAAACAACCCAAATTTTTGTGATCAAACATCTGAAATTTTGGCGTACAAACGTAAAAAATGTCATTCTTGAAATTTATATTTTGTTGCCTAAACGACTTTTTTAAACGACTTGTCATTTAACTTATAAAGAAAAGTACTTTTAGTTTGATCAGTTTTTTCTAGATTTAAGCATGAAAAACATTATAAACCTAATATTTATATATCTTACAGTCAAATGTGTATTGGCAACTTAAAATCTTACAAAGTAGAGTAACCAAGTTTGGGTCCATACAGGCTTTTTCAAATGATATGTAAATCGTTGAGGTATATATAACTAAGATGTATTCACAGAAGACTTTTAAGTTACTCGAAAAAAGGAATCTAGTTCTGTGCCTAGTAAATTTACCTACTTTCGTTGATTAGGTAATTTTAACTTTAATATATTTTGGGAAAACAAAAATTGACCACGTTTTTATGTAATTAACCAGTAAAAAAGAAACATTACGAAAAACGTAGTTATGGCCATGGCTTTTTATAGCTTGTGGAGAAGAACACAGTTCACAAAGGGCTTGTATACAAATACATTACAATGCATTGGTTTCAACAATCGCTTGTGTAATCAATCATCAAGACAGGACCAGCAAATCAGTTTGTCAGCGTTTGAACCCACTGAACCCAAATCCAAGAACGTAACCACTTCCAACAAGTGTCTTTGTTTCCGATTCGCGAAGTGCAGTTAGTAACACAGCAAACAACAAACAGAGAAAACATGCTCACAAAAGGCATGTATCAGAGAGTAGGCGGACTTGTTTTGGAAAATACAATAGCGAATAAGTGTCTAAGTTGCAGACAGCAAACACATAGTTCCACTCTTTTGTATGTTTTGTTTAACATCGTATAGTTTAGGTTACTTTGCCAGTTAAACTACGGTATAACATGCCACAGTCGCTATAGCATGTTCAGGTTTACATTAGGTTCGTGGCTAAATTAAGCCTTACGTAGCTTCGGTAAGTATGTTTGCACAGGACTGGCCTTGAAGTATTATGTAACATCTAAAAGGCATAGCTTATCAACCAGTGCTAAATTATACACGCTTTGGAGTAAATATTGTTAAGAAACAATGATAAAATAACTCAAATTCATAGTTTGTTGCAGTCAACCGTTGACAATAACAAGCATTAGCGAGTGCACTTACTTATTACTGGTCACATAATACACAGACTACGTCAGCGCATGAGTCATTTGAGTGGTGCAATACACAAGTGATTTGATCTGATAATGAAACTAAAGACTACAATCATAGAAGTATATAACCGCGAATGCTGTTGATCCGGAATCAAAGGTGAACTATGCTTAGGTATAGTTTAAGCAGATGGGTGAATATTTTAATGGATGGAAATTGCACACGTTTTAAACAAACTGGTTAGGGCGCACAGTTAAAAAAAGTAATTTTCAGGTCGGCTTCGGGCTTCGGGTAAAGTAAAACGGGTGGGGGGGGGGTTGATTTGATCTGATAATACAAAAACACCATTTAATCACTGTCCCCGACTTCAAATGTATTTTTTCCAAATGTATATATATTTTTTCCTACCCGCAGACTACTGTTATACAAGCTATACACAACCACCAATGACCACAGGGGGGGGGGGAGTCACCAAACCATTCACCTTCCAGGTAAATGCTAATTTTCACGTTCAATTAACAACGTCACTTGTGTTGTCAGGCAACCGATGTTCTTTAGTACAGTGGTCGGCAACCGCCGGTCCGCGGCCCGNCATTTAATCACTGTCCCCGACTTCAAATGTATTTTTTCCAAATGTATATATATTTTTTCCTACCCGCAGACTACTGTTATACAAGCTATACACAACCACCAATGACCACAAGTTACCACCAACCAGTACCACTTCAGCAAACTGGACCAGCGAATAAGAATTACCCACCGCCAGACATGGACTACCAGTCAACTAATCCCGGCATGCCATCACCGAAAAGTGGTGCTCCGTATTCACCGGTATTCACCGCCTGACAGTTCTTGATAAACAATATACCATAACTTCGAAATCGTTGTGTTAGATTTAATAAATTTAGATACAGTTATGTACTCTTTGGAAAATATATTTATGCCCTAAACTCTAAATAGTTTTGTTGTACTAAAAAGAATATTACCAGCTTAATAACCATATGCGTCAGACTTTTTGTACGTTAATTGTGTGCAAACAATGCGAGCAAAACAGGTACCACAAGCATCACAAAATAGATTATGACATCATAAACACTTAAGACTGAGGGGGGGGGGGGGGGGGGGGGGGGGGGGGGGGGGGGGGGGGGGGGGGGGGGGGGGGGGGGGGGGGGGGGGGGGGGGGGGGGGGGGGGGGGGGGGGGAAGCTAGAAATTAATATGGGCTTTTTGGGCGCTATTAGATATATAAACCAAGTATTTTAAAACAAAAAAGCTGGTAAATGGCGGCCGTTGGTGAAATAAGAATCTGCGATGCGGCCGTCACAGCGAGAAGGTTGTGCACCCCTGCACTTAGGTTTTATTTTGCCTTTTTTGACGTAACAAAGAGCATTGTGCGCGTTGTTCTTAAGCAAAAAACAGTGAAATTTTGTTGGCAGCAAAAACTTATTACTTCATTTTTTTCATGTTTGTTTACCGATGCCAAAAATACAATGCATCATTTTGGTAAAAACTAAAAATTGCCGGAATTAAAACAATCCTGAAACAAGTGGCTTGTATTATCAAGTCAGAGTTTAACAAAATGACAAACAGTAACTGCTGATACTACGTTTGAACAAAAACTAAATATGATTTACCTAACAAAATGGGTTAAAAACTCAGGATGTAACTTTGGGGTTCGACCAAAGGTTTAAGAATGTCTTAGGGGTTCGGCCGTTATAAAAAGGTTAACAACCACTGCTCCATAAAGTACAATTTAAATTCGGCGAATGCTGTCTGGAGCGTTTTTTTAACATTATCATGTAATCTCCACCAACGCATCAGTCATTTGAGTGGTGCAATACACAAGTGATTTAATCTAATAATACAACGGCACCAGGTATATACCAGTCGTTGACAGTTCCAGGCTGTGTAACAAGCAGTTGCTTCGATGTGGACCCAAAGACACGTTGTTTACTGATTAGGAGTAGACGTATTGTAGAGTTAGGACGTAGCTTACTACTGCAAAACAGATAGAATGAACTGACAAAATGTGGTGCTTTAAGTTTATTTGAAAAATGTGATGGTTACCCAAGTTTTGCAATAGACGAGTAACTGTATGTTATAGAAGTTATTGAAATACGGTGTAATATAAAGTACGTTTGTGTGCACAATATGAGATAAAGATCTTGTGATCTCGTGTTACTCAGTCATAGACAACGAAACTGCGGGCGAGTGTTGAATTTGTTTTGATCGAGATAAAAAATGTAACTTACTTAAGCTTCTGAAATCTATTGTTTTTAACAGAAGGTGTGCCACAAAGAAACATTGCACAAGCTCCCAATGATTGGTAGTAGACAGGAAACATGTATACGCCTTATCAAAAACCATGACGTAACTGGCTTTGCATTCAATTAAGGCTAAACTTAGTGGCGGGATTCAGCCGGTTCGCACCGATAGAATCGTGTCACAAAATTTCATGAAATCAGCGAACTGGTTAGCATTTTACTGTCAATGGACGTTTTGTAACATAACGGCTGAAAAATATGACGATGATCAAACCGAAAGTTCTCATCCTCGCAAAAAATGTTGTACGCAAATTGTGTTTTTACACATCTGCATCCAATGCCGATGCCTGTAATACCCATCCATATCCAAAAGCCCTTTTCTAGACGTACATCGCTTTTTAGGAACAAGTATGTTGCACAAACAACCTACAACATTGTTGTAATCGTTGTATCCTGTAGCGCAGTGGTCTTCAACCTAAGGGTCGCGACCCCAAGTGGGATCGCCTAAACTTTGTCTGGTGTCGCTATCAACTTAATTTCTTGGCGTTTAAATTTATTACCCCATAAATAATACGTTTTTGTTCTAGTTCGCAGCATTTGGTCATGTTTTGCAGTACAGCTGGTACCTCGTGTCACAATCTAATCGTATATTTAAAGTCTACTTGAAAGTTTCTGCATTACAAGAAACATTTTTCTTCCTATCAAAAAATAGGGTCGCATGTAAATGCTGATTTAATTTTCTTTCAAATTGGGGGCGCTTTTAAAAGAGTTTGAAGAACCCTGCGGTAGCGCGCCCACGCATAAAGGGAGTGTTTTTTGATAGATCAACAAAATGGATTTGCAATCTTTATGTTTTTATGCAGACGCAAATTGGTAAACCTTAGTTTTAGCCAAACTGAAAAAATGGCACCAGCACAAAACCGAACCGTGTACGTCACAAACACCAATCAACCAGCCTACAGACCCCAGCAAGGTGAGCTGTAGTTGTGCAAAATACGTGGAAAATATGTAGAGAGCACATTTCTAAGCCCAACCATTCAAATATTTTCGTAGCTCACCTTATGTTCATATGAACAACATTTTTCACCATAGCATACTGAATTCCCCAAACAATCATGGTAAAACAGAAGAGTTAAAAGCTGTGATGATAAAGTGCTAGTAGTTTTTCGGTCATTTAAAAGTGCAGTAACAAAATTACAAAAACTCAGAAATGTCTTTAAGCAACACCGATATGCTTCGCGACTACTTTTTAACCGTTTGGTGTTTGTTTGTTTGTTTCTGCGCAGTTAACGGCCAACAGAAGATATTCTTCTACAGTATTGGGACGATTATGTGCGGCATCTTTCTTTGCTTTCCCGGCACATTTCTAACCATAGATAATTCCTACGTTGCCGGACCGCTTTTGATTAGCTTGGGAATCGTATTAGTGGCAATTGGTGCGGTGGTAATTGGTGTAGCGTGCTGCAAACATCACCAAGCAGGACTTACAGGAAATGTAATGGTAGGTCAAGTTGTTACAACCACTGTACAGCAACCATATGTGGTCCAACAGGGCGATGTAGCTCAGAAGGTTAACATGCAAACCAACGTCCACCCGACGACCACCATATATCAAGCTGGCCAACCGCAAGTGACCACTACTTATCAACACCAGCAGGGGGCGCAAGTACCAATGCCGGGCCCACTGGGACAAGGCTTTTCAGAACCACAAATCACTGCAAGTTTTCCCCAAACTAACCCGGGCACTGCCCAAGGTTACCCTCTGAACAATCTGAGTAACCCACCACAGGACTTCAGTCCTGTCCCTCCCGCATATAATAATGTTATAGACACAAAATGAGTCTTAACAAAAATCTGAAACGTTTGTACGTTTGTACATCTGAACATCTTGCATTTGTTTGAACTGGAAATTAATTCTGTGTTCAAACTAATTACTAAGGTCTTTAAAGGGAGAATTCTGTACTGAATCGCTTTTTAGAAAATGCAATGTTCATACATTTGTTTTTGTTCAAACCTTGCGAAGAGATATGTTTGTGGCTGTTTAATCATATTCTATGAGTACTAAAGCCTGTTTTGTATGTAACGCCTTGTAACTTTCATACCAAGAGAATACGCCACAGAACATTCACGAAATCAAACAAATCGCATGTGCTTTTTTTAGTTATCATTTACATTTACATTTCCGATGAACATACTGCACTCCAATCGCAATGCGTTGGTTTATTGCAAAACATTTTATCACTTTATAATATTCGCATTAATATATTCATTAGAGATGACTGTAACAGTTTCAAATATGTTGCGGATATGTGCATCCTAAAGTATGGGAAATTTGCATATCACTATGCACTGCAGTACATATTCATGAATACATTACGACTTACTTTATACCCACTTTTATTTTGTTTTCCTTTTAGCTGTTGGTGCAGTTTTTAATTTTGAACATCTTAAAGCCTCGTGCATCTGTTCCTAAACTACTTTTGTTCCCCGGTAATGAATTCGTTGTAAAGCGTTAGGGAAGGAATCCAAAAATTTGTTTAGCTCATGGTTTATAAAATAACGTCGGTTTGTGATGTCGATGTAAGGCCCCGTTGTTACTAAGGTTTTGCTAACGCGACAAGGAATGAAAGCTGGTTAATTTGTATTAAAACCACTGGCCGAATGTTTAAGAATGTTGTAAATGTTATTACCAAAAATGTTATAAATGATCACCTAATGCAGATGCTTTGTTTTATTTCGCTTTTTATTGACCCTGTTCTTTCTCTAAGTCAGTGTTTCTTAACCTTTTTTGGGCTCGTACCCTTTGAGCTTTCATGAAATTTTCTCGTACCCCCTGTCTACAATGGCCGACGGACAAACTCAGTGTATTTATAACTTACGTGTTGAATGCATGCATTAAAATAGTCTTGTAAGTTCAACAATATTTACAGCACACCAACAATCTTTAAATTGAAATCAACTACATGTAACAAAGTAACTTGTTACGCATTCTTCACAAATATGCTTAAATAATGTATAATTTCACACTGACTGTCGTACCCCCTGCTTTGGTGCTTCGTACCCCCAAGGGGTACATGTACCCCTGGTTAAGAACCCCTGCTCTAAGTGATTAATTTTCCTGCAAAAAATTTAATTTAAGTTTATTTGCGCCTGTTTTTCTCAAATTTGCAGGGTATTGTAATTTAAGATTTTTGAAATATTTCTGAACAATATGACGAATACACAAGTCAAGACAGAAAACCATACAGACCCTTGACGACAAGGCAAGTTTGTGTGTGACACCACAAAACTTTCATATGAACAAATTTAAAAATTGAGACAAAACAAACATAGTGTGCGTGCATAGGAAACTTAATCATTCCACTTTCTTTGAGAGAATGAAACCTTAGGCCACTTTTAAAACAGTTGTTTTAGTGATCGAACGTAAACTAAAACTTAGGTATAGTTTTAAATCATTTGTAACTTTCGTGAGCAAACTTAAACGAAAATCGAGGTCAACTTATGAAACATTTGCAACTTTCGTGATTAAACGTAAACAAATGTTTCAGTTCATTAAAGAGTGGAATATGCACAGGAGTGATTGCCTTTACAGTTACAGAATAGAGGTCTACTTTTCTGTTTAATATTTCTACATTTATCATTCTTAAAATTTATAGTTTATAGTCTAAACAGCTTTTTCTTAGATCTTTACTGTCGACGTCTTAAACAACAAACTTTTAGTATAAAAGGTATAAAAGAAAGTGTTTATTCTTCAACAAATACGACGAATGTTTAACCAACCCCAAAGGTGGTTGTGGCACAAAACAACCGAGAAGTGATCTCGTCATATGATGGTAAGTTGGATATATCGTAACATTTTTCAATGTTTCAGAAACTTTCATATGTTTTTGCGTCGTAATACCCACTTACTGACCTTAGTTAGGCCTAAATAAATGTTAATTAAAAGTGTAAGAAAATGAAAAAGCGTTTTGGTCGCAGACGCACAAAACTGTTCATGTAATGATTAGTATGAAAACATTAGTTTTGTTGATTAGAAAAACTTTCCCTAATTGCCGTAATTGTACTGACAGATAAACCATTACAAAGACCTAATGCCGACTTAACTAAAGTTGCATAAAGTTAGTCGTGTTGCGTATCACAATTATTACAAAATTGAAAGTTAGTCTTTTTCATTCTACAACTGATAATAAATGTAAAAACCTGACAAAAACTTTTTTATGTTGCAGCGAAACAACAACGAATAAAACTAATGGTTTATTTATTCTGGTGTCATTTGCTTGGTGGCCGTAATAATAGTGGTTGTGTTTGTTTCCATCCACGCGGGGGCTGCGCTTATCCCTTTTGGACTGATTAACATGTTATTGGGCGGTGCAATTAGATTTTTCCAGGCTCGCCAGAACGCAGTAACAACCATTGGTCAGCAACCGTACAGCACAGGAACAAGCATGGTAACCACCACTTACCCGCAGACTACAAGCTACACAACCACCAATGACCAAAAATTACCACCAACCAGCAGTCCCACTTCAGCAAACTGGACCAGCAAACAAAAATTACCCACGGCCAGGCATGGACTACCAGTCGACCAATACCGGCATGCTACCAACGCAAAGTGGTGTTCCGTATCCACCGCCTTACAGGCCTTAATAAACAACTTATTATAACTTCGAATTTTTTGCATTAAATTAAGTTAATTTAGAATTTCGATATAGTAGTATACCTTAATAGCTTACAAAGTAGAGTAGCCAATTTCGGGCCCATACAAGCATTTTAATCAATCTGTAAATCGTTGCGGGTATATATAAGTAATTAAACTCCTGAAAAAAGGAATCTAGTATGTGTTAAGTTAATTTACCTGTTTTTTGCTAACTAGGTAATTGTAACTTTGATAGGTTTGGGAAAATCAAAAATTGTCCAATTTTTCTTGGTAGTACCATATAACAGAGCAAACTTTACGTAAAACCTAGTTATGGTCACGGCTTTTTATAATTTGTACAAAAGAACAAAGTTCACAAAAGGCTTGTATAGTGTCAACAATCGCTTGTGTCATCAATCATCAGGAAACACTGAGTCGCTTTGATTTCGATTCGCAAGGTACAGTTAGTCACACAAACAACAAACATGCACTGTGACTCGAGTTTACAGAGAAAACATACCCACAAAAATCTTCTCGACAAAAGTCATGTATCAGAGAGTAGGCGGACTTGTTTTGGGAAATCCAAAAGCACATAAGTGTCTAAGTTGCAGACAGCGAACACATAGTTCCACTCTTTCGTATGTTTAGTTAAAGATCACATAGTTTAGGATACGTTACCAGTTTACAAACTATGGCAAAACGTACCACAGTCGCTATAGCATGTTCAGGTTTACATGAGGTTCGTCGCCTAAATTAAGCCTTACGTAGCTTCCGTAAGTATAATTGCACAGAACTGGCCTGGAGGTATTATGTAACATCTAAAAAGGAAAGCTTATCAACCAGTCCTAAATTAAACACGCTTTGGAGTAAATATTGTTAAGAAACAATGATAAAATAACTCAGGGGGGGGGGGAAGACCGGTCCGCGATATATCAACATTACATTCATTGTGATTCTAAATTAAGCATCCAGCAGCTTCTTAACTATTTGGGACTGGTGTGTTTTATCCAGTGCTTGCGTTATCTGTCTTTGAGAACGAAATGGGGAACATAGACGAAGGTAAGATGTTAGGGTTTATACTTAACATAGAGAACTCTTTATTTGGTAGGTTTTGTTTTGTTAAAGAAATTGTGAATGGGTTTCCGGATAATATCAGATTTTTAAGGTTGACATCGATACCTTGTGTTTTATTATGTTTAAACTAAACTTCCTGATAACAAAGTACTAGCACTATTTATCCATCAGTTACCATCTTCGTATTTTTTTTAGTTTTCAAAACGTTTCAATGTTGCGGGACCATACGGTTTTCATAAAATATCTTCAAGTTGTAATATTTTGTTTTTTGTTTTATCCGCAAGCGCATAGTTAACTTATGCAACCTTTCCAAAAGCCACTTAATGTAGACAGTAAGTATCTAGCAGATAATGAAAATACTGTAGTATTTTTAACTTCTAACCAACTTGCTGCAAATGTACATTTAAACTAATTATTATTTTTGCAGACTGCGGTTTGTTTTATCTGCTGCTTTGTTTTATGCTGATCCTGTCTCCGCTGCTAATACTATTTTCCCCTTGCATACTTATTTATTACTGCCATGACTGGTGCAATCGAGGCCATGGAGCCCCTGGGCCACAAGCCACACAGCCTATGCCTGCACATGATATCGTAACACCAAGTCAAAGTCAGCCTGCTGGTCCAGTTGTTATGACCACTGTCCAGCAATAACGTCCGTACGTAATCCAGCAAGGCAGAACGTTCAGATGGTTGGCAACGACGACGACGACCTACCTTCCAAACGGACAACCGCAAATTATCACAACTTACCACCCAAGGACATATGCAGCGCCGACTGTAAGCTATGGAAGAGCACCATTGCCGTATAACACTGCATGTTTGTGAGTCCTTTAGCAGAAAATTTGTGAATTGAGTTTGAGAGAAAATGTTTGAGCTATTAGTTTGTTTCAAAAAATTGGGGTTGGATTTTTTTTCTTTGAAATACCATATAACTATTTCAAAGCAAAACAGGATACCAAAAGGGGCGTACTAAAGGATAACCTTGATACGACATAAACCACCGAAAGTGCTTTATCCATAAAACATTATTTTGTGACTATGTTTATGACAACACGTCTTCAGTTGCAATTATTGATGCACCAAAGCCGCCCTAAAAAGTGCGGGCCAAAACCAAATATTTCAAAAACTATGAAAAAAGGACGTATAATGCCGCGGTAACCAAACCTTTTACGATAGTGAGCTTAAATGTAATTGTAAACTGAACAATCTTTAGTTAGAAAGACCCAATAGCCTTTTAAAAGACGCCCCAAAATTGGCATTTTTACTTTTTTATACCATGAGGTACTAAGGCGCCTTTAATTTGACTGTACAACCAACTATAATGTGAATGCACAAAATATCACAGTCACCAAGCAGGACTACAGAACAATACCATAGCACTGAGTGTTTCAAAACCTGTGTATGAGTAATCTGGATATCACATCAGGAAATGCGTTTCCCTCTTATTAAGCAAGCTAGGAGTTACCAAAACAAACGTATGTGTGCGTGCACAGAAAACTTAATCATTCCACTTGCTTTTATTCATCTAGGCACGATGTAAGTGTAAACTGAGGTCTACTTATGGAACAGTCGCAAAGTTTCTTAAGAAAATGAAAACTTAGTTGAACTTTTGAAACAGTGGAAATTTTCGTAAGCAAACGTAAACAAAGCCGAGGTCTACTAATATAAGGTCTACTAATATATACAACTTTCGTTAGCAAACGTAAGCGAAAACTTAGGGCTATTTATGAAACAGTCGTAATTTTCTTGAGAAAATGAAAACTTAGTTTAACTTTCAAAACAGTTGTAGTTTACGTAAGCAAACGTATACGAAAACTGAGGTGTACTTATGATATTGTTAAAATTTCTGTGAGCACACGTATGAACAGAAACTGGGGTCTACTTATGAAGCAGTCGTGATTTTCTTAAGAAAATGTAAACTTAGTTTAACTTTTGAAAGAGTTGTAAATTTCGTTAGCAAACGTGAACCAATACCGATGTCTACTTATGATATTGTTGGAATTTTCGAACAAACGTAAATCGAAGTCTACTTATAAAAACAGGTGTACTTTTCGTTTCCAAACGTAAACGAAAAATGATGTTTATTTTTGAAACAACTAGATATTTTGCGAGCAAACGTAAAAATGTTTCAGTTCATTACAGGGTATAGCCTTCAGAAAAGATTGCTTTTACAGTTACAGAATAGGGGTCTACTTATATTTTAACTTCATCATTCTTAAAATTATTAGCCACACGCCTAATTTTTTTGTTAAATACGATGAATGTTCAACAAACCCCAACAGTGGTTTTGGCACAAAACAACCGCGGAGTCATCGTGCCATTTGATGGTAAGTTCGATAACGTAACATTTTACCCAACTTTTATACATTTGCGTCGTTATAACCACTTGCAGTCCTCAGATAGGCCTAAACAAAATCAAAAACGGGCGGGGGGGGGGGGGGGGGGGGGGGGGGGGGGGGGGGGGGGGGGGGGGGGGGGGGTTCGGCGCGCCTGACCCATATCCAGACTAAAAAAACCTTGATCTGGATTCGTCCCCTGGTGTGTTCTGGTTTCGAGCCCCGAGAAAAGAAAAAAACGTAAAAAAGGAAAAAGCGCATTTAGACCAACACTAATAAAAACTAGTAACGGAATCATTAGTAAAAAAACATTAGATTTGTTGATTAGGAAGACTTTGTCTAATTGCGGTAATTATAATGGCAGTTAAATCATTACAAGGAACTTATGCCGGCTTAAATTGAAATGAATAAAATTAGTCGTGTAGCGTATCGCAAATATAACAAAAATGAAAGTTAGTCTTTTTTCGGCTACAGCTACAACTAAAAAATGCGTGGTTTTCTATTTTTGTATTACTGAAAATGCGTGGTACAATTGAAAATGCGTGGTTTTCTATCTTTGTATTACTAATAAATGTAAAAACCTGACAAAAACAATTTTCTGTTGCAGCTCAACAACACCGAAACCAACTTATTGGTCTCTTTACTTCTGGTGGCTTTTGCTTGGTGGCCGGAATAATAGTGTTGGTCGTCGCTTCAATCTACGTAGGGGTAATACTTCTAGCCATTGGACTGGGTTTACTATTGGGCGGCGCAATTAGAATTTGCCAGGCTCACCAGAACGCACGAACAACCATCGCGATTGGTCAGCAACCGTACAGCACAGGAACCAGCATGGTAACCACCACCTACCCACAGACTACTGTTGTACAAGCTACGCAACCACCAATGACCACAAACTACCACCAACCAGCAGTCCAACTTCAGCAAACTGGACCAGTGAATAAGAATTACCCACCGCCAGGCATGGACTACAGACCTTAATAAACAACTTATCATAACGAAATCTTTGTATTAAATTTGATAAATTTAGATACAGTTATGTACTCTTTGGAAGTTAAACGACTTGTCATTTAACTTTAAAAAGTTTTGATCTTTTTCTAAATTGAAGCATGAAAAACTGTTGCTGCAAGGCATAAAATATTATAAACCCAATATTAATATATCTTACTGGCAAATGTGTATTGTAATTAGTGTATATTGACAACTTACTATCATACAAAGCAGAGTAGCCAACTTCGGGTCCATACAAGCATTTTTAATTGTTATGTGAAGGTATATATAACTAAGATATTTTGACAGAAAGCCTTTAAAGCTCCTAAATCTAAAGGGATCCAGTTCTGTGTATAGTTATTTTACCTGTTTTTTTTTTGTTTTTTGCTGATTTGGTAATTGT
Source organism: Phallusia mammillata (assembly GCA_003260075.1). NCBI lineage: Eukaryota > Metazoa > Chordata > Ascidiacea > Phlebobranchia > Ascidiidae > Phallusia > Phallusia mammillata. The sequence goes on from QLIY01000295.1 coordinate 44,949, forward strand.
AACTTTGATATGTTTGAGAAAAACAAAACTTGACCCTGTTTTTTTGTTTAAAACGTGATTATAGTAATGGATTTTTAAAATTTGTGCAAAAGAACAAAGTTCACAAAAGGCATGTGTACAGTAAATGCTAGGGATGTGCCAAAACTGCAAATGTTCTGTTTGGTCGAGCACCGAGCATCTCACTTAATGCTTGGTGCTCGGCCGAGCACGATCGGTGCATTATGACGTCACAAAAAAATCCCCTTTCTACGTTTTAGCTCAATAAGGTCTCTTACGTCACCGGCGGTGTTTTATTGAGCTGTACATGCCCATAAAGAACGCGTTTTTCCACCATCCAATACATTTAAAAAATCATTCGTTTTTGTTCTTGAATACCCTTTAGAACACTAGTAACGGATCTGAGCACAGCATGAATATGCAAATTTAACGCTCGGTCAGTTTGTGCAACCGCTCGGCCGAGCACCGAGCATCAAAAACAGCGATGCGCGGTACTGAGTACTCGGGTTCTGGCTCGGCTAAATACATCACAAAGCATTCGTTTCAACAATCGCTTGTGTCATCAATCATCAAGACAAGGTCAGCTTGGTTTGTCAGCGTTTAAACCCACTGAACCCAAATCCAAGAACGTAAACACTGCCATTGGTAACACCAAGTTGCTTTGCTTCCGATTTGCAAAGTACAGTTAATAACACAAACAACAAACATGAACTGTGACTCGAGTTTACAAAGAAAACATACACATCATGTAAATCCGCTTGTAATCAATAGAAAGTCAACAAAAAGCATGTACCAATGAGTAGGCGGACTAGTTTTAGGAAATACAAAGGAGCATACATGTCTAAATTGCGAACACTGTATCTACAATAACTTTTAGGCTGTCACTGGCCTACACGATCAATGGCTTGCCACAAGCTTCACTTATGAAACCATATAGGTCGAAACAGTGTGCATTGTCTGCAGCTTACCAATAATAATAATCAAATACTTTCCAACAATTGAAAATATAACTTTTGATGGAGAACTCACAGCAAGCAATGAAGTACTATTTCTGTGACAACTTTGTAAACAGTCAAAAACCAAAAACATGATGGCATGTTGTTTGTGGTGAAATCGATATCAATAGGAATTTGCATTATGACATACACAGAGAAGACTGATTCAACAGTGCTCCCGTGTTGGAATCGTCTGTTGAGTATCGTGGTTCAGGACAATTTCTGTATTAGCACATCTTTAATTGCTAAGTATACCAGAAAATAAGGTCCCTTTCTCTGACAGTCCACAGTTTATTTTACTTAATTGAGGTGTAAAACTGTTGTCACGTAGGATGATAAAGTATAAATTGAACAAAAACTAATACAACACGCACAACGTTTAGAAAAAACAACAACGTTACAATGCAATGATTTAACTCAACACTTTAAAATATAAAAAAGTTTGACCCATTTGCACGATCTAATAATGGTTTAAGATGCACTTGCTCCCAAATAAATCTCACTTACTGATAAACGAGGAATGTATTACAAACGTTACGAAACATTTGTGACCAAACATTTATACACACAATAACCACATTCGACCGATGCTTTTGCGACAATTGCATACCGGAATTAAAAGTTTGTTAGTCAAAAAATAACTTCAAGTAGACGTTGAAAACTAAATGCAGAGAGTGGCCGAATAAAAAATATAACATCTAACATGGGAAAACAAGTTGGCTCCCCCTGATGGAATGGCTTTACATTGGAATTTCAGTTTTACTTGTAAGGTGGATGTAGCTGACTGAACTAGACTTGTGGTGGTTGCTTTTGTCAGAAATATCTATGACCTATGTCAGTGTTTTACAATCCATTTTTCCTTTTCAATTGAGTCATTGGGTAACGGCAACTTTAGTAGACAAATTTCTTACGAAGAGTCATTTGAAAAACTATATAACAGAACTGCCGTTCTGTCTGGTAGCTTTTTTTCAGCACCTCACAATCCGTGAATTTTGTTTGTCTAGCGACTCTTGTTAATTACAACGTTCCCAGGCTTTTCATTGGCAAACCATACAAACAAAAACATGGCAAATCCAGAAACTGTAGCAATCTACTATGTTTAGGTGTGCGCCACTAACGCCACTATCGCGCTACGTATTTGTTTAATAGATTGGGTGGATTTTAAAAAGATACTGCAAACGGCAAGAGAAGTAATCCAGAACAGAAGGAATAAACTAGAAAAACAGGTAAACGCCGCGAGGAAACTCCATCTATTTGTGTGTAATTCGGGCCATTCAAGCATCGCTTGGAGTAAACACAATGGAAGCTAGAAGTGAATTGATTGGGAACGTTGTCATGGGCTCTGCTAAGTGATCAATGTAAAGCATTGAATAGATTTGGTTTAGCACAGGTAATAACAACCCCTGTAACAGACAGTGACTCGTTTATTATGGAGATCAACAGCGAAATTTGTTGATATAAAATAGGCACTTGCAGCGCAGCCGTTGTAACTATTGTAAATACTTGCGAAGTTTAACTTAATTGTTAAAGGCAAGTTTTGTAAACTCTTAAAAGCTAAACAGTGAAATGCGGTTATCGCAAAATTCAGGTTAATGCTGGTAATTGAATATAAAATTAAAGATGTTTTATAGCAAACAAATAGAATGTGTACAGAAGTGATTGCCTTTACTGTAATAGAATAGGTGTCTACTTTGCTGTTCAATATTTCAAATTTTGCCATTCTTAAATTTTAGAGTTTTACGCCTTAACAACTTTTTGTTAATTTTTTTGCTACAAAAGTACAAAAAACAACTTTCTAAAATAAATTTCAACAAGTACGATGAATGTTCCACCAACCCAAACGGTCGTTATGGAACAAAGCAGAACAGAAACCATCGTGCAAAATGGTGGTAAGTTATATATCTTTGCATGCATAACATTTTTAGGTTTCAGAAAAACGGTAACGGAGTCATTATATAAAAAACATAGATAAAATGCCATTGACGTGACTTATTTTGCCAACTTTTTTCTGATTTTGTTTTATTTACGAATATAAAAGCTTGACAATTTGCTTTTCTGTTGCAGCGCAACAACACCGAAACCAACTAATTGGTCTCTTTACTTCTGGTGGGGGGGGGGGGGGGGGGGGGGGGATTGGTTGCCGGAATATTAGTGTTGTTGTTTGCTTCCATCATCATTGGGGCAGTTCTTTTAGCCATGGGTCTGGGTTTCATATTGGGCGGCGCAATTAGAATCTGTGTGGCTCAACAGAACGCAAACACAACCACCAGCCAGCAACCATACAGCACTGGAACAGGCATGATAACCACCACCTACCCGCAGACTACCGTCATACAAGCTACACAGCCACCAATGACCACAAACTACCACCAACCAGCAGTCCCGCTTGGATACAAATAATTCCATTTACCATTTTTCGGAGTGTATGTTCTCTTTTGCAGAAAACTGCGTGACTGCACGTGTATATTTTTGTTTGATCGTAATTGAAACGTGACCTATACTTATGCTCAATAAATGTCTGCGTGATTTTAGAAATTGGATTCCAGTGTTAGACCAGCTCCATGCCAGGCGCGCAGATTCTTAATGTTATACTTAAATGTTCGGGAAAGGCTGGAAAAAATGTGTAACTTTGTAACTAGCATGTAACAGAGCAAATACTACAAAAAATGTAGTTATGTCCATGCTTTTTTTAAAAATTGTGCAAAAAACAAAGCTCATAAGAGTCTTGTATATAGAACATTCATTTAAAAAATCGCTCAAACGTCATCATTAAAGGCCACCAAGCTCAGGTTGTTTTCATCATTTATTTAATTTTTGTTTTCATAACTTAAAGGCATTTTTTGTTTGACAAAGCATGTTCCCTTTACCGTACCTTTTGTATACCGCGCATATTGAGCCCGATTAAATGGATGTATGCACAATACAACTGACAACTGTGCGTTGGTTTGCTTTGGATACAGTTAAGTCACACAAACAACAGACATGGAGTATGATTCGAGTTACAAAGATCTGCTTGAATACACAATAAGTAAATCTGCTTGAATCAACAGAAAGTCAACAAAAAGCCTGTATTGGAGAGTAGGCGGACTAGTTCAGGAAAAAAAAAGTAGTTTTAAGAGGTGGTTTTCAATAATTATGAAATAAAGCATAGAGCCATTATATAATAAGCAAGTTGCAGACCGTCAACACTGCTTCGATCTATAGCCTAATAAATTTTCAGCCTGTTACTGCTAAACCCATCAAAGTTTTTGTTGTTACAGCTAAAAACTGTTAGGTGACCCTTTGTTATTCATTGATTTATTAAACATTAAAGAACACAGTATTCGCTTCATTAATCGATAAACTTTGAAAATAAGTTTAAACATTTTATTGACATTTTTCCTTTTCTATAGAATGGTGAGCTATAAAAAATGACGCATTAAACTGAACCGCATGACCGGAATGTTTGTAAACAAAATGTTACAGTCACCAAGCAAAAACTACAGAACAAAACCATAACACTTTGTATTGCGCTTGTCCTTTTTACCGAGGAGTTACAAAAACAAACACACGAGCGTGTGCACAGGAAACCCAATCATTCCACTTTCGTGTTTTGATTTACCTACAATATAAGTTAAAACTGAGATCTACTTATGACTTAGTTTAANTGTTACAGTCACCAAGCAAAAACTACAGAACAAAACCATAACACTTTGTATTGCGCTTGTCCTTTTTACCGAGGAGTTACAAAAACAAACACACGAGCGTGTGCACAGGAAACCCAATCATTCCACTTTCGTGTTTTGATTTACCTACAATATAAGTTAAAACTGAGATCTACTTATGAAGCATTTGTTACTTTCGTGAGCAAACGTAAACTAAAAATAAGGTTTAGTTTTGTAACTTTCGTCAGAAAACGTAAACGAGAACCGAGGTTTACATATAAAGCAGGTGTATATTTTTTGTAAAACGTGAACTAAAATGAGCTTTATATACGAGAAACTGTCATTTTTGCCGACTGTAAACGAAAAAAATGAGGTCTACTTATAAAACAGTTGTAGTTTTCGAGTAAATCTAAAAAAATGTTTTAGTTGATTTCAGAGTGAATTGTACCGATAAGATTGCCTTTGCAGTAATAGATAGGTATTTTAGATTGAGCCATTCTTAAATTTTATAGTTTTACGCTTTAACAACTTTTTGTTACAGAAGTCTTAAATAACAAACTTTGGGTAATCATTATAGTGAAACTTTTATACCTTCTTCAACAAAAACGATGAATGTTCAACAAACCCCAACAATCGTTATGGCACAAAGCAACCAAGGAACCATCGTGCAAAATAACGGTAAGTTACATATATTTGCAAGCATAACATTTTTCAATGTTTCAGAAGTTTTAACATTTGTCTCATTATAGGTTATAACCACTCGCAAACCCTTCGTGGGTATAGGCTAATGTTTGTAAACATAAAGAGTTAAAAAGCAAGTTTGATGGCGGACTCACAAAAACTGGTAAAATCATTAGTATAAAAAAACATCACTAAAATAGTATTTACATGACTTGTTTTTACCATCTTTTCTATCTAACTACGTTTTACTGATAAATATAAAAGCCCTAAAAAAGTTTTTTTTCTGTTGCAGCGCAACAACACCGAAACCGGGGGGGGGGAAAATAACGGTAAGTTACATATATTTGCAAGCATAACATTTTTCAATGTTTCAGAAGTTTTAACATTTGTCTCATTATAGGTTATAACCACTCGCAAACCCTTCGTGGGTATAGGCTAATGTTTGTAAGGGGGGGGGGGGGGGGGGGGGGGGGGGGGGGGGGGGGGGGGGGGGGGGGGGGGGGGGGGGGGGGGGGGGGGGGGGGGGGGGGGGGCATCGCGATTGGTCAGCAACCATACAGTACAGGAACAAGCATGGTAACCACCACCTACCCGCAAACTACTGTTGTACAAGCTACACAACCACCAATGACCACAAACTACCACCAACCAGCAGTCCCACTTCAGCAAACTGGACCAGCAAACTAGAATTACTCAACGCCAGACATTAACTACCAGTCGAACAATCAAGGCTAGTTATGACCGCATCCAAAATCAAAGAAACAGATTATAATTTTGAAATTCGTATTGAATTAAAAAAACTAGACTCTCCATTTTAGTTATATATATATTTTAGTTATATATTACAATAGGGGCGGGCAGCCTGCGGGGGGGGGGGGGGGGGGGGGGGGGGGGGGGGGGGGGGGGGGGGGGGGGGGGGGGGGGGGGGGGGGGGGGGGGGGGGGGGGGGGGGGGGGGGGCAAACGAGTCCAATTATTATATTTTTTGAGCAGATTTGTGCGCCCGGTAGTAGGTTTTTGCGACCAGACAATATGCTCATACAATCACCTGCGAATTTCACTTGTAGTAAGGCATTTTTGGTATGCACTGTAAAATCACCTTGTAAAATCATGTTATATAAAGGTGCGGCCTGCAATCTAATTATCGCAATTGTATATGGCCTCACAGTGACATAGGTTGCCCAGCCCTGTATTACAACGATTTGCCATTCACCTCTTAAAAACAAATACGATTTGATCTGATTGTTTTTCTGAACTTGATTTGAAAACTTTATGATATGATTAGCTTTATGTGTATAGCTCCACTGACAATCGTAAAGTTTTACTTTGTAGCCTGTTGACAACTTGCTATCTTACAAAATAGAGTAGCCAACTTTGGACCCATACGGACATTTCCAATTGATACGTAAACAGTTTTTGTCAGGTATATATAACTAAGATGTGTTGGGCTCCATATGAAGTGTAATCTAGTCGCTCCAGATAAAATTTAATGTAGTTGTGTGTTTAGTTGATTATTCTGTTTTTGCCTAATAAGTTGCTTGTAACTAACATGTAAAAGAGCAAACAATACGGAAAATGTGTTACATGATTATTACGTCTTACGTGCTCTGTGACGCCCCCAGTGTTTGCTCTGTAAGTGGCGATACTCGACGTGGCAGGGAGTGCACGTGGTGGTCGTGGTTGGTTCTCGTGAACAGATGTGATTTACCGGCCTGATTTTTAATAGCCGTTTTTATGCTTGGCCATCAGCTGAGTTTGTTTTTATTATTTAATTTTTGAAACTTTTTGTTTGACAAACCATGTTCTTTTTGGCGCACTTTTTCCCCCCTACTATATAAAAGCACTATACAACTGGCAACTGTGGGCTGTTTTGCTTTGGATTTGATTTGAATACAGTTAGTCACACAAACAACAAACATGGAATATGACTCGACTTTACAAAGAAAACATACACATCAAGTCAATCCGCTGGAATCAATAGAAAGTCAACAAACAGCATGAACCAAAGAATAGGTGGACTTGTTTTGGAAAATACCATAGCACATACATGTCTACGTTGCAAAAAGCGAACACTGTTTCGATCTGGGGGGGGGGGAATGACGTTTAAGGCTGTTACTGCTAAAAAAAGTGTGTAACACTGGCCTAATGACCAATGGCTTGCCTCTAGCTGCAATTATGAAACCACATAGGTCAAAACAGTGTGCAAAGTCTGCAGCTTACCTACAATAAAATACTTCCAAACAATTGAAAATATAACTTTTGATGGACAACTCACAGGAAGCAATACTATTTTTGTGACTTGGACAGAAAAAACGTTTCTTTGTCTGAAAGTCTTAGTTCAGTTTACTTTAGCGGAGTGCAAAACTTTTGTCACGTTGGGTGATAAAGTATGGAGTTAAGAAAAGCTGATAAACCACATGGCGTTTGGAAAAAGAAGCGTTGCAATGCACATATTTTTCCCAACACTTTAAAATTTAACAAAAATGACAAGCCTGTGCGATTTGGTATTGGTTTGAGATGCACTTGCCGCAAACGAACATCACGTACTAATAAACGCGGATCACAGTACGCCGGGCCCATTGAAGGCGCTATACCGAGTCAAGAGGAGTCAAGACTCCTGTCGTGGGTTCGAATCCCACCGCAGGCGAGATTTTTCTACCCTACGCCTTGCCATATGGTGGTGAATGCTTGGTGACCGGGATATTCGGTATAGCGCCTTCAATGGGCCTGGCGTACTTTGATTTATATATGAGTGTGCTGTGATCGCTGGTCTGCATAAACGCTTCAGGGCTGATCCCAGTTATGAAGGGGGGGGGGAACGCGGAATAGATTACAAATGTTTAGTTTTGTGAAATGGCTGGTATGAAACATGTGAGACCTGTCAGTAGCAATAACCTCATTCGGCCAGTGCCGTTGCGACAATTGCATACCGGAATAAAAAGGAAAGTAACTTCAAGTGGGTGTATCCGACTTAACTAGACTTTTAACTACATAGTGGTTGCCCGTGTCAAAAAAATATGTATGGCCCATTTCAGTTTTTCACAATCGTTTATTTTTCTTTTTAATTGAGTCATTGGGTAGCTGCAACTTCAGTAGACAAATTCATGTTAAGAGTCGTTTGACAAACTTAATAAAGAACTGTTGTTCTATCTAGTAACTTTCTCCACCTCACAATCCATGAAGTTTTTTTGTGACAATTCACATAACAATGAGGTCTGGCGTTCTATGTGGTCCTTTAGTTCAGCAGCTCACAATCCATGAACAATTTTCTCACATCCCTTATTAATTACAACTCTTAAGGCACCAACAATGAGCAGCACAGGCTTATATTGCTTTTCCTCCAAAGTAAAAGTGTTTTTGCCCATCGCCTTAGCTGGGTGAAAAGTCAGGCTTTCTAGATGAAAACAAAGTTTGATAAAACAACGCATCAGAAAGTTTCGCACTCAGATTGAAAGAAAAGCTAACAGTGTAAAACTATAAAAATTTATGTGATCATACCAAGTACTCTATTTAATTATCGTTTGTCACCGCGACTCCAGATTAACAAAACACATGACAAATTCAAAATCTGTATTAATCGTTTATGTTTCTGAGTGGAAGACGCGTCCAACGTACAATGTATAAGTGGATTCATATTATTCGACAAAAATGAAATGTTTGTATTTAAAAAACAATTTACTACAATAAGCAGAAATATAAAAAGCAGAAAAGATGTATTCTTTTTTCTAAATTTTGTTTCTGAGCCGTTTTTTGTTTATTTTTGCTGGTTTATTTACAGACAGCTGTTAGAAGACGGTGTTGTCTTTGCTAGCAGATTTACATGTGTCTGGCTGAATTGGGCTTGAAACTGTGTATAATTTTAAATATTGTTGTGTAATGATACTAATTAAACATCCCTTGTACAAACCACTTGTTAATGCAATATGGTCACAGTCATTAGGCAAACACTAAAAAAAGTGAGTTAAGTGTCAAATTTGCAAATAATTGTTATTGTAGACAAGTTCCATACACCTCAAAAAAAATTTTTATCATTTAGTACAGTAAAACAAAAAATATAGTTGATATTTTCATGGGATAATTGATGACGTCATCAAAAAACACATATGATGTTTTTTAGGGGAACTGTTTGTAAAACAACTTTTGCTTTATACCCAAATTTTGCTCTTTATGACTTTATACCCAACAATTTTTACCGAGAAAGTTTCTGCCTATCTTTTACAAAAATGACACATTTAAGTAAACTACAAGACCGGAAAGTGTGTAAACAAAATATTTACAGTCACCAAATAGGACTACAAAACATAACACATAGCACTGTGTGTCCCTCAAGGTGTGTGTAAGTAGTCATGGATATCACAGGAAATGTGCTTCCGATTATTAACCGAGGAGTTTTCAAAACAAACATATGGAAACCCAATCATTCCACTTTCGTGTTTTGATTTACCTACGATATAAGACGAAACTGAGGTCTACTTGGTAAACATTTGTTATCTTCGTGAGCAAACGTAGGTCAACTTATAAAACTGTAATTTCCGTGAAATGTAAAATAAAAATGAGCTCTGCTACCGAAAATGTTAGTTGATTACACAGTAAATTGTGCAAAAATGATTACCTCACAGTGATAGAATAGTTGTCGATTTTGCTGTTTAACATTTAACTTGTGACATTCTTAAATGTTGCAGTTTTATGCTTTTTTATCTTTTGCTACAGAAGTGTTAAATAATAATTAAAATACCTTCTTTTTGTCAACGTAAAAAAATTATACCTTTTTCAACAAATAAGATGAATGACGGTAAGTTACATATTATTGCAAGCATAACATTTTTTGTGTTTCAAAAACTTTTCTATTTTTGCCTCGTTATAAGGTATAACCACTCGCGAACTTTACGTGGGATTGAAGAAATTTTTAATCGTACGGAATTAAAAAGCAATTTTGTTCGCGGACTAACAAACACCCGCGGAATCATTAGTACATAAACTATATGTAAAAAGTCTATTCATATGACTTGTTTTTAGCATTTTCAAGCAAAAAACTTTTAGTGTTTCAGAATCTACCTGGTTTTAAGTAATAACCACTTTCTTAAGTGAACCTCAAGTGGGTAAAATCAATTTGAATTAAAAACGAAAGAAAACAAAAAGCGTTTTCTGTCGCGAAATGACAAAAACTGGCAACGGAATGATTGGTACAAAAACCATCATTGAAATGTCATTCACATTACTTGTTTTTACATACATTTTTCCATCTACTTATGTTTTACTGATAAATAAGTATAAAAACCTGGCCATTTTTTTCTGTCGCAGCGCAACAACACCGAAACCAACTAATTGGTCTCTTTACTTCTGGTGGGGGGGGGGTCGGATTTTTAGTGTTGTGGTTTGTTTCCATCGCCTTTGGAGCAATTCTCATGGTCATCGGTCTCGGTTTATTAGTGGGCGGCGCCATTAGAATCTGTGTGATTCGCCATAACGCTGGAACAAATACCGCGACACCAGCATACTAAAATTACCCAACAACCAAGGCTTATCATTACCGTATGCATATCCAGTAAAAAAATATCAAATCAAATCTTTGTATTAGAATAATTAAATATGAACACAGTTATCTATGACAACGTTTTGCCATTTACCTTTTAAAAACAAATACGATTTGATATGATTTTGTACTGAACTTTAATTGAATACTGCATAATATAATAAACTTTATGTAGAATATAGCTGCACTGAGACACGTTTTAGTTTGTAAGTAAACAGTTTTGGCAATGTATTTGTAGCTAAAATGAATTGCTTTAAGCTCCCCAAAACAATGTTATCTACTAGTGTGTTTAGTTGATTTTTCTGTTTGTGCTAAATAGGTAATTGCCAATTTGATCTGTTTAGCTTAATTTTTTTTCCAATTTTGCTTGTAATTACCACGTAACAAAGCAGACTTTACGGAAAACGTAGTTAAGTTCATTCTTTTTCAAAAGTTGTGCAAGAACAAAGCTTACAAGAGGCGTGAAAAATATACATTCCAATGCATTCGTTTTAACAATCGCTGAGGCCATAATCAGGACAAAGCCATTAGCTCAGTTTTTTATTATTTATTTGTGCATGTTCTATTTACCCAACTTTTTATAGCCAAACTACATCGCGCATTGAACTACACCCACATTAAAGTAAACAATATACCACTGGCAAATGTTGGTTGTTTTGGTTTGGATTTCCTTTGAAAACAGTTAGTCACACAAACAACAAACATACAAAATGACTCGAGTTACAAAGAAAACAAACACCTCTAGTAAATCCATTGGGATCAATAGAAAGTCAACAAAAAGCATGTACCAAAGAGTAGGTGGACTTGTGTTGCTATTACGCTTACAATGACACATACGTATCTACTTGTTTGGCATTTGTTAAAACGTTTCTTGTTTAACTGATTGAAGTAAGTTGTTTCAAAAGGTTCGAATAAATGTGTGAGCACTGTTTTCAAAAAAAAACATGAAATACTTAGAGTCATTTTCATAAATAATGAAACACTTAGAGCCACTTCAAAAATGATGAAATACTTAAACCTAAAGTATAAAGCCATTACAAATAAGTAAGTTGCAGGCACGTGAACACTTCGATTTTTAACCAGAAAATAACGTCCCTTTATCTCGCAGACCTTAGTTTACTTGCTCAATGTGAGGGTAAAAAAAATCTTTAAGTGTATGGTGATAAAGTATAAATTTAATTTATTAAATAACAAACAACACATGGCGTTTTGAAGAAGTAACGTTATAATGTAATTATTTCCCTCAACACGTTAACATCCCCAAACAATTGACACGTCTGCACAGTCTAACACTAAACACAAGACAAACTTTGACTGATACAATTACTGATAAACGACAAATAGATTGTAAACGTTTAGTTTGCTGCAATAACTGTCAAAATTCGCTGACATGTGGCAATACAGGTTAAAGCACAAAAATACTTCTGCCGGGGCGCATGAATGCGCATCGTGACACGCCTTAATGTATCAACAGCGATAAAAATCATATTACTGCAAATATTTTTTTCTACTGGGGTGCGTTGGAAAGCTTATGCGACATTAATCGACAAAAATGACATGTAGCGATATTTGTTTACACTGGAAACCAAAATAAACGCAATCGTGAAAGTTTAAAACACAAAATAAATCAGACTGTTATATCGAAACAATAAAAAAAACTTTTGCCTGCAGGTAATTAACTTAAAAAAAGAAAATTCGCTAAGAGACCAAACTTTACAAAATTGGACAATAGAAGAGTTGCCGTTGATCTTTCAAGAACTTAGTTGTAAAATTTTATAAACAATGGATTGCCTACATGACAAAAGTGGACCAGCAGTACGCTTCACCAACATTCAGCTATGTCGAACACGTTAGAACGGAAAAGTACAAGTTAGTTGCCACGAAACTGACTCTGCAAAACTTGAAACTGGCAACGAACTCAGCGCAATCAGACCATAAAGAAGAGTTTGAGAAGTTATATTTTAGTAATATGAAACCACGACAATAAATACTTTGTGTTGTTTATTGGTGAGTTGTAAAAAGAACAGACAAACAAAAACACTGAACGCAGATATATAGATACATTAGGAAATTGTTACTGTACTGTAAAAGAGGGCATGATCTGGAACAATTTCAAATGAGTATCGTTACGACCCTAACGAATTTTTGAAAAATATTTAAACCTATAATGTACAGAAATGATTACTTTTACAGTCAGAGAATATTTGTCATTCTTAAATTTGGCTTTTGTTTAATTTTTTGCTATAGAAGTCGTAAATAAAAAACTTTGGGTAATTATTAAGGGAAAATTTTATACCTTCTTTAACAACCACGATGAATGCTCAACAAACCCCACCAGTTGTTGTGGAACCAAGCAACCGAGTACCTACGGTTCCAAGTTATAGTAAGTTACATATCTGTGAATGCAAATCATTTTTATTGTTTTTGATGTTTTCGCCTCGTTTTGAGTTATAACCACTCACGAACGATACGTAGATATAAATAAATTTTAATTAAAATGCGTTTAGGTTGCAGACTAACAAAAACCGGTAACGGGATCATTAGTATAAAAATCATCAGTGAAATGTCATTCAAATGACTTTTTTTACCGACTATTTTTTTTAAGTTTAAAAACCTGGCATAACTTTTTTCTGTTGCAGCACGACATCCCCGAAAAAAACTATGTGCTCTCATTGCTGTGGGTGGCATTTGCTTTGTGGTCGGAATAGTAGTGTTGTGGTTTGTTTCCATCAAGATTGGGGCATCTCTTTCAGCCAGCGGTCTGGTTGTATTAGTAGGCGGCACAATTCAATGTTGTGTGGCTCGCCAGAACACAGAAACAACCATGACGATACCAGCATACTAGAATTACTCAACACTCCGCATGGTCTACCAGTCGAACAATCAAGGCGTGTCATTACCGTATCCATTGCCCTACACCTACAGTCTTAGTAAACAAAATATTGTTCCGAAATCATTGTACTAATTTTAATCGATTTGGACCCAGTTATCTATGATAACGTTTTGTCATTTACCTTTTAAAAACAAATGCTTTTTGATGTGATTTTTATGAACTTGATTTGCACACTGAAAGATAAAACCTAACATGTGTAGCTCTGATGACAATTGTAATACAATGTGTAATAACAACTTACTATCGTACAAGGTGTATAGCCAACTTTTTGCCGTGAATATATAACTAAGATGTATTTCTTTAAGCTCAAGAAAGATGTAATCTAGTTGTGTGTTTAGAAGATTTACCTGTTTTTGCTAATTAAGTTATTGCTATTTTGATCTGTCTGGGAATGCTAAACTTGTCTAATTTTGCTTTCCACTTACATGGTAAAGAGCAAACATTACGGATGACGTAGTTAAGTTTATGCTTTTTCAAAATGTATGCAAAAAAACAGTTCACAAAAAGCTTTTATGCAGTAATGCAATACAATCGTTCGTATCACTAAGCGCTTGTGTCACCCATCCTATAGACAAGGCCTTAGCTCAGTTTGTTTAGCATTTTATTCAGCGTGTTTTTTGCTAGTTTTTAAGGCATTTATTGTTTGTATTCTTTACCTGTACTATTTTATCTTCAAACTTTACCTGTATACATACAAATATACTCTACCGTTGCAGCAGTGATTTGTTGAGCTTTCGATTCGCAAAATACAATAAACAACAAACATGCAATATGACTCGAGTTTACAAAGAAAACACAGACCATCAAGTCAGTCTTATTAGAACCATTGGAAAGTCAACAAAGAGCATGGGCCAAAGAGTAGGAGGACTTAATAAAGTATAAATTTTGAGTATTAAATAACAAAAAACACACGGCGTTTTGAAGAAGAAACGTTACAAGGTATTTACCTCAACACTGTGAAACCCCAAAAACTGACACGTCCGCACAATCTAATATTGACCCAAGACAAACCTCAATTACTGATAAACGACAAATAGATTGTAAACGTTTGCTGCAATGACTGTTATGAAACATGCGAGACCTGTTTCATATAACATGACATTGACCTCATTTGGCGATGCGTTTATGACAATTGCAAATTAGAACAAAAAAGATGTGAACCAAAAAGTTACTTCGAAAACTTTAAGCAGAGAGTCGCCCATAACCTATAAATAAGGGCAACAAGTTGGCGCCCCCTAGTGGAATGGTTTTTATTGGAATTTGAGTTTTTCGTGTGAAGTGGATGCATCTNGAAACATGCGAGACCTGTTTCATATAACATGACATTGACCTCATTTGGCGATGCGTTTATGACAATTGCAAATTAGAACAAAAAAGATGTGAACCAAAAAGTTACTTCGAAAACTTTAAGCAGAGAGTCGCCCATAACCTATAAATAAGGGCAACAAGTTGGCGCCCCCTAGTGGAATGGTTTTTATTGGAATTTGAGTTTTTCGTGTGAAGTGGATGCATCTGACTTAACTGCCTTATAGTGGTTGATCGTGTGAAAAATACCTGCAATGCCTATGTCAGTGCTTCACAACCCTTGTTTTTCTAGTCAAACGAGTGATTGGGAGACGACAACTTTTGTACACAATTTTTTGTATCAGGGTCGTTTGACAAACTACATAAAAAACTGTGGTTCTATCTGGTCATTTCAGCATCTTACAAGCCATGAAAATTCTAGCGCCCCTTGTTAATAACAACGTCTTCATTCGCCAACAATAAACTGCAATGGCTTGTATTGTTTCACAAGTGTTTCCCCATCTGTCTTGTACTGGGTAAAGTCGGGCCTTCCAGATGTAAACAACTTTGGTAAACAAAATTTGCAAAAATTCATTTGTTAAAATTCACTCTTATGTGGCAATACAGGTTAAAACACCAAATACATTCTGCGGGGGCGCATAAATGCGCATCGTGACATGCCCTAATGCAGTGGTCGGCAACCCCGGTCCGCGACGTATATTTTTGTCATATCAAATGCTTTGAAGCATCGTCCATGTATCCCGGAGATAATAAACTAATTTAGTCGTTGTTATAGCAGAATATTTGTAGGGTTTTGAACGCCGGTCCGCGATAAATTTTCAGTTTCAAAAACGGTCTGCAATACAAAAAAGGTTGCCGACCCCCGTCTGTATAAAACAGCCACAGAAATCATATTAGTGCGTTTTTTTTCTGAGGTGCGGTAAATAGCTTATGCTTAGTGACTTTATTCGACAAAAAATAACAGTTTAGTATTTGAAAAAAATTAACTATAATTAGCAGAAAGTAAAAATTTAGAACAAAACGATTTTTTTTCTAGTTTTGGTAAAATGTTTTTTACGCTTGGTTAATTTGCAAACAGCTGTTTGGAGTCTATTTCAGGGCTGCGCAAACGTTTTGCAGCGATCTTTGTTTACACTGGAAACCGAAATAAGGCAATAGTGAAAGCCTAAAACACAAATTAAATCAGACAATTATATCGAAACAATAAAAATACTTCTGACCGCAGGTAAAAAATGCAAAAAAGAAAAATCGCAAAAAGACTAAAATTTACAAAATTCGACAGAAAAAGAAGAGTTGTCGTTTAACTATAAAGAATTCATTCGTTATACAAGTTTAGAAATTTTATAAACAATGGATTGCCTACATGACAAAAGTGGACCAGTACGCTTCACCAACATTCAGCTATGTCGAACACGTTAGAACGGAAAAGTACAAGTTAGTTGCCACGAAACTGACTCTGCAAAACTTGAAACTGGCAACGAACTCAGCGCAATCAGACCATAAAGAAGAGTTTGAGAAGTCATGTTTTAGTAATATGAAACCACGACAATAAATACTTTGTTTGTTGCTTATTGGTGAGTTGTAAAAAGAACAGACAAACAAAAACACTGAACGCTGATATATAGATACAATAGGAAAATGTTACCGTACAGCAGAGGTCGGCAACCTTTAAAGCGACTCGTGCCAATTTACTTGTGGTTTTCGTTTGTTATTATTGACCTCGTGTGCCAACGTTTTNGAGAAGTCATGTTTTAGTAATATGAAACCACGACAATAAATACTTTGTTTGTTGCTTATTGGTGAGTTGTAAAAAGAACAGACAAACAAAAACACTGAACGCTGATATATAGATACAATAGGAAAATGTTACCGTACAGCAGAGGTCGGCAACCTTTAAAGCGACTCGTGCCAATTTACTTGTGGTTTTCGTTTGTTATTATTGACCTCGTGTGCCAACGTTTTTTTTTTCAAAATAATAGTGGTTCGTGGCAGCAGATGTCAATAATAAAGAGCAAGCAGAGTGTTTTGTGCATGTAAGGCTGAATTTTAGGACAGTGGCATGATAAAAACTATAAACAACCACTGCAACAGGTTAAATTGTAACTTTAATATAAACACGCAAATTTGGCGTGCCATGAAAAACCACCTAGCGTGCCGACCTTGGCACGCGTGCCAGGGGTTGCCGACCCCTGCAGTACAGTAATAGAGGGTATGATTTAGATGAAACAATTTTAAATGAGTATGGCTAAGACCCTCACGAATTAGTAATAAATAGTTTTAAAAAAAACTATAATGTACAGAAATGATTACTTTTACAGTCATAGAATAGGGGTCTACTTTTTATTTATTTATTTTTTTGCTGCCGAAGCCTTTTTTGCGAAATAACAGACTTTGAGTAATTTTTGAAGGAAAATTTTGTACCTTCTTCAACAAATACGATGGCTCAACAAACCCCACCGGTCGTTGTGGAACCAAGCAACCCAGTACCTATCGTTCCATTTTATAGTAAGTTACATAGGCTATCTTTGTAAGAAAATCATTTTTAGTGTATTCGAAACTCTTTATTTTTGCCTTGTTATAAGTTATAACTTTGTTATAAGTTTAGTTCGCGGACTAACAAAAAACGGTAAAGGAATCATTAGTTTAAAAAACATCAGTGAAATGCCATTCACATAACTTTTTTTACTGATAAATGTAGAAACCTTACAAGAGTTTTTCTGTTGCAGCGCAACAACACCGAAAAAAAATAATTGCTCTCACTGTCATTGGTGGCATTTGCTTGGTGGTCGGAATATTAGTGTTGTTGTTTATTTCCATCATCATTGGGGCATCTCTATCAGGCAGCGGTCTGATTTTGTTAGTGGGCGGAATAACTAAACTTTGTGTGGCTCGCCGGAACGTAAGAAGTGGCATGGCGATACCCGCATACTAGTCGAACAATCCAGGCATGTCATTACCGTATCTATTGCCTTACAGTGCTCAGCAATCAAATTATATTTTCGAAATCATTGTACTAAATTAAATAAATTTAGACCCAGTTATCTATGATAACGTTTTTCCTTTTACCTTTTAAAAACAAATAGTATTTGATGTGATTTTTTTAACTTGATTTGCATACTGCATGAAAAAAAATGTAATATGTGTAGCTTTGCTGACAACCGTAATGTATCGTCTATTAACAACTTTCTATTGTACAAAGGTGTGTAGTTAACTTTTGGTCATGTATACATAACTAAGATGTATTGCTTTAAGATGTAATCTAGTTTTGTGTTTAGAAGATTTACCTGTTTTTGATAATTAAGTCATTGCTATTTTGTTTGGGAAAGCTGAAAAAACTTCCAATTTTGCTTTTAACTTAATAGTTTTAGAGCAAACGTTACGGAAACGTAGCTAAGTCATGCTTTTTCAAAAGTTGTGCAAAAACTGTTCACAAAATGTAGTAAATGCATTACAATCGTTCATAAATCATCTTGAATCAAGACAAAACCAATACAAGGCCAACAGCTCAGTTTGTTTGACAATTTTATCAACGTGTTTTTGGTAGTTTTTAAGGTATTTATTGTTTGTATTCTTTACCCGCACTATTTATTTCCAAACCTCACATTACACAAATATAACCTACCACTGCAACTGTGTGTTGTTTAGCTTTCGATTCGCAAAATACAGTAAACAACAAACATGCAATATGGTTCGAGTTTACAGAAAACATACACATCAAGTCAGTTCGCTTGAAATCGATAGATAGTCAACAAAAAGCATGTAGCAATAGCAAAGAGTAGGTGGACTTGTTTTCATCAATAAGGTTACAATGACATATACGCGTCAGCTTGTTAGGCATATGTTAAAACGCTGTCTGTTCAGTTGATTGAAGTAAGTTGCTTTAAAAGTGTCCAACAAATGTGCGTGCACTGTTTTCAATAATGATGAAATACGTAAAAGCATAAAGCCATTACATGATAAGCAAGTTGCAAATAGTGAACACTGTTTCGATATACTGTTTCTACTGAAACACGGGAGCGTCTTAATGTGGTTACTCTTACCAACTCGGTCAAAGTCATTTTACCAACTACACTGATGGCAACATATAGGTCGAAGCTTACCTACAAAGTACTTCTAACCAGCGTGGCAACCTTGTGAAAAGTCAAAAACGCACAAAAACTTTGCCTCATTACATTTCAAAACTGTGAATTTCTCCTTGTTACATAAAAGTCTCGTTTCGACAATGTGAGTTACGAAACCGCAAAACCACACGGTCACTTGACACCACACCAAAAACAACATCGGCCGACTTTTTAGAAACACATTGAATGCAAATCATGCCCACGCAACTAAAAGGGTGAACAATAATTTTATAGGTTTGGCCTCCATGTGACAATATGAACCACATAACAGTGCTAAAACAACACAACTAATATTTAAAACGTTTTCGTGACTTTCACAACAAAGACGCGATGGCAGTCAAAACAAAAACAAAATAAACAGAGCATAATCCTACAGAGATCCGCCAACGTTTTTTCCCCGACTTGGCCACAGAAAAAAAAACTTATTAAAAAAACCTTTAGTTGTCTTGGGACAAAGATGGCATTTAGTTGGAGTGACATCCGTGTCAGACAACCATTGATACTCAGCAGCCTTTGTAGCAAGTTGTTTTGCAGTTCAAGTGAAACGATGTGTGACGCCCAACTACATGACCGCCAAAAATTATTGCATGCGATAATTAATAGCTAATTAATAGGCACGAGAGTCTGATTTTAGTTGCCCTCGAGAACGGGTAGCCTTTTTCAAAAACTCGAGATAAAAAGCTTAAATTGCATTTCGACGTAAAAACAGTGTCAAAAATACGAGTATATGATACAGCAGCAGGGGCAGACTTTGCTTGTACCCAAAGTAAAGTACTTTAAAGTTGATTGGAGACGATATGCCTGAAGCCTAGAGGTTATGAAAAAGGGTGAAAAAAGGGGGCATTATGGAAAACCGGAATAAAAGCAAAAGTATGAAAGATAAATTAAATCAGGCAGTTATATCAAAACAAAACAAAACATTTTTGACCGCAAGCAATAAATGTGAAAAGAAAATTCGCAAACGGGCCAAAAATCACCAAAATAAAACAAAAAAAGTTACCGTTTAATGATTTGTTACACGATTTTTTCAACAAACGCATCTTTTTATCTCGTAAATTCAAAAAATTAGGACAACTTTTTGTGGCTGGCCGTTAAAAGCCCTGTACGTAGGAATTTGGTCAGCACCTAACCTAATTGCCTATAGTACCAAATTGCGCCAGTACGCCTTACCAACTTTCAGCTATGCCGAACAGGTTACAACGGGAAATAGAAGAGTTTGTTGGCACGAAACGGTGGCTACGAAATTTAAAACTTGCAACGAACTCGTCGCATCAGGCAACAAAGAAGACTTTGAGAAGACATATTTTAGTAGTATAATTTTTACAATATAGGACAGTAAATGATTTGTTTGTTGTTTTGTGGTGAGTTGTGAATAATAACAGACCGCACAAGTTGAACACTGAACGCTGCTATAGATATATTAAGTGGAATGTTACCGTACAGTTATGGAAGTTATGATGTATCTAAACCAGGGGTCGACAAACCTTTAAAGCGGCGCGTGCCGATTTACTTGTTATTTCCATGTGGTAATGACTTGGCGTGCCAACATTTTTGTGCGTAATAGTGATTTGTGCCAACTGATATCAATAGTAAACAGAAAGCAGAGTGTTTTGTGCATGTAAGCTGGATTTTGAGACAATGACATGACAAACAACTGAAAACAAACAGCGTAACATGTTAAATTCGTCTTTCAATATAAACACGCAAATCGGTTTGCGTGCCATGAAAAATCCCCTCACGTGCCAACCTTGGCACTCGTGCCAGGAGTTACAGACCCCTGGTCTAGACTGTGTCAAAACGATTTGAATGACTACCGCTAAGACCCTCACGACTTAATGAAAAACTGTTTGTAAAACGTAACGGCAAGTCGCTGGAAGGTAATTTGGATGGATTACTAAAGCATTTTGTATAGCACGGAGGTAAAAACAAAAAGACCCGGCTCCGCATAAATTCGCATCCAACCGTAAACATTGGGTAGGAAAAATCTACACCAAAACTCAAGTCAGCCGCACATTTAGCTAAATTTCGATAGGTGGCGCAAAAAGCACAAATCCTATTGAAAACGGTATGTCTCCAAATATGCCTACAGTTAGGGCCATTAGGTTGGGGTTAGGTATTATCATTAAAACATAAATAAAACTTATACTTTCTAAACCTACCCCCTTCTAGTTATTAATTTAGCTCTTTACACTAACTACCCCCCCCCCCATAGACGCTTCAGGGCTGATCCCAGTAATGAATTTATGTTCATCTTACCCCCTTCTAGTTATTAATTTAGCTCTTTACGCTACCTGTTGAAATTTGGCCAAATGTGGGTCGACGTGAGTTATGGTGTTGGGAGCTCTACCATTGAGTAGGCGTCATTTACTATAATAGGCGATTTTGT
This sequence comes from Phallusia mammillata, assembly GCA_003260075.1. Classification (NCBI taxonomy): domain Eukaryota; kingdom Metazoa; phylum Chordata; class Ascidiacea; order Phlebobranchia; family Ascidiidae; genus Phallusia; species Phallusia mammillata. The sequence goes on from QLIY01000295.1 coordinate 66,503, forward strand.
TTAACTTAACACTAATAGATTACCAACCATAAATCTCAAACCGTATTTAGGCAACCTAAAATCTAAAAATTTGGAATTCGATAAAAAAATTGTTTTATATGCAAAGTTATTTGCATTGACGTTAAACGCAAAAAAACAGTTTGTTTCGGTTTTGCTTCGTTACCCAAGCTGATTAGGATTAAATTACGGCGCCGGGTGCAAAGACAAAGCAAATGCCGAAACTATAGCAGGAGAAAAGCAACCGACAGAGGTTGATGGGTAAGGCCCGGTGTAGACCTATCGTTCGCGGATATTTAAAAGCCCATTTTCGTTCAATGTTTTGTAAGATTCATCAGTCATTAGTAGCTCGCTGTGGTTTGTGGGATGGTGTGCTTCTCTCCATAGCAAGAAGCATAATTTATGTACCATGCCCACAACGCTTGATCACTAAAGACAAAACTGCATGCATATATATGCAGTTGTCTAGACCAGAGTGCGCTTTCCCCCCTTTTTCCCTCGTGTACCTTTCAGAACCAATGCTGCAATCATATGCACTCTTGAGATTGATGTAATAATTATAGCTTTTAGCCAGTTTACAGACATAAAATGATTAGTTACGCAAGGAATAGACCTGATACTTTTCAGAAGGAAGCTGTTTTAAAGTGCGGTATATTCAAAAAACTTTTGCATGTAGGCCTACAGGATTGCATATTACTTACATTAAAGCATTTTTGCGATAAAACTCTATGTACCACCAAGTACCAATGCACCCCTCTGACAGTTATGGTGCACCCTGGGGTCCACCGTATACCCATGTTGAAATGTGCTGGTCTAAACCCTACAAGGGGTCGGCTAACTTTCCATTTAGGTTAGGCATTTTTTAACAGACAGGTCTCATCAGTCATCATGAAGCAGATTTAGTAGGATATTAGCGGTTTTGCCACCTATGGGTCATATCAACCAAAGTCATGCTTAAACGTTGCACTGATTTCTGCGTGACCCGGGAGCAAATTCCTCGAAAAGAGGAACGGGACCTCGCAGTGCTGCCATCAAAGTCGCCCCTGGTGTAGATGTAATAATCTGCTATGCTGAAATTCAACGCAACAAAAAATCCCTACTTCATATCACGTGTTTAGGTAAACACATATTCAAGTATACTTGGCAACTGTGGTTGTATAGTCAAGCCCCCATGGCGTGTTTTCCCAAAATACCGCGCGCATTAAGGACTTTCCCAACCCTCGCGTGACCTATCTGTTACAACATGTCTGGGAGCAAGGTTTCAATTCTCTTTTGTTCCATTTGAAATGTACGTTCGCATTCGAAATTAGGAAACTCGTTACTGGGTCGTAATTTAAAACCAACCAATCCAGGTGGATGGTGGAACTTTGTCTGATTCACGTTTGGTGGAAATTTAGTTTTGCACCGCATGTTTTATACAACCATTGTAAAAGATTTGAATATTGAATTGATTCGACTTGAATAGAGTGTTGAGCATGGGGCGAAGTTACAGCAAGAAAGCTACAGAAATGCATTTAAGAAAAGAAAGCTGGGTTTGTGCCTCAATAAAACGCAAAAAACAGTAAGCAGTTGAAGTGTTTAACTTTTCCTGATTTAAAACAGTTGAATAACGTGAGTATATGAAAAATGTCACTGTTAAGCAGTTCCTTTTTGTACGCGATTTACAAGTCATAACGAGTACCTTACTTAGTTTGTTTGGAGTCTTGGTGGTTAGTTAATTGAGCCTTTGCAGAGTCACTATCCAGTCTAAGTACCATTGTGTGAAAATAAGTTTAAATATGTCATAAGTTATACGTTAAATTACGCCATTTATGTGAGTTATCATACTATGTCACCTAACAAGCATTGAAGTTTAACAAAAAAGATCGGTTCTATGCTTTCGTGCTCTGGCATACAACCGGTGGGAATACATCAGATCAGGGGTGCACAACCTGCGGTCATACGGCCACGAAGATAAACTTATGCAGCCGTGAACACGTGTATTAAAATACACGTACTGCCGGCCGCCGTGAATTGATTAAAACTCTTTTGCTAGACATTTAGCTTTTAAAATGGTTTGAATGGATGTTGCTAGGATGGAAACATATATTGCCCGCGCGCCGTCATAGCGAAAAGGTTGTGCACCCCTGGACTAAATCAAATAAACACGAAAATCTTAAAAATGCATTGAGATCATTCGATTAAAAGCAAACAAAATAAAAGCTATCAGTGAAATTTGGTAGAAACGTGCTAAAACTCATCTTCAGTCCGGACGGTTTAATATCAGCTGTGTTTCATTTTCGGTTAAAGTTACTGTAAACATGTTTGCAGACATTAGAAACTAGAGATTACGTGTGGGTGGTGTGCAAACACTAGTGATTTAGGGGAATTTTGCGGTACTTGACGATAACAGCTAAATTATAGGCCACACCAAGCGTCGCAAAATAACACATGGTATCACGATAAATTCGATTCTAAGCCCATAAACATCCATTCGGTATAATTACTTAAGTCAGCCGGGCTACAATTTTTCGAACTTTTGTGGGCAATTTTAACAAAACATATCGTAAAGTTGAATGGTGAAATAGTTGCTCATGCATGGTTGACGAGGCTTAGGTGACTGGAATTTTTTTCTCTCTCTATAGACTTGGGCATTTCCAATATTCGCTATTACCTTTTTTACAAGCCACTAGAATATAGGAAATCCCGCTTCTTCCACAGTTCAAATAAACCCTAAAAGCGTTCCCAGGTGCCAGACACGTTTTTCGGGCGTCCGTCGGCGCATTTTCAAAGGGAACCTGTTTCAGACATGTTGTGTCCGAGGTTTCAACAGGACAAAAAAGGACTTTTTGGTGGTTTTAATAAAACAAAAGAGATTTCATTCAGGTTATAAACGCTCTGAAAAAATCTAAATGGGGCAAAAAAATCTAAAGCACCGAAGAGGTATTTAATCATCCGGCTGATCGGATGCTCGCTATTTGGTGTTTGCGTTTGAGTCTTTGCAGAACAGACAGAATAAATAAATTTTGCAGTTGCTAGGTTTGACAGAAGTTTTGGTTCACTTTGTTTGGCTTTGAAGATGTAAAATGTTTGAAAATACTACATGTTATTTGTAATAGTTATTTTTTTTGAAAACTATTTATTTGAATTAGTAACATATTATCTTTGTAAAAAATTAAGTTGTATATGCTAGTGTATTGTTTGTGTAATATAAATTACGTTTATTATTAACGTACGTGGTTTTGATATGGTCAGTAGGAGTTTTGTCTTCAAAAAAAGTTTAGTTTTGTTTCTTTATTTGCAAATTTATTCGAAAAACATTTACCATTATGTTGATTTTTACCAATTCACCATCTTATCTCAAACCAGGGGTGCACAACCTGCGGCCGTACGGCCGCATGTGGCCGAATAGACGATTTTGTGCGGCCGTGAACATGTTTATTAAAATATATGCACTGGCGGCCGTGACGTAAAAAACTCTTTTGCTAAATATTTTGACTTTCTAACTGCAATAAATAGCGTGACGTAAAAAAAACTCTTTTGCTAAATATTTTGACTTTCAAACTGTATTAAATAGATTTTGTAAGACTGTAAAGAATATTAACAGCCTAGTAACCCCCTGTGCACCATACTTTATATACGCCTATTGTATGCAAACAATGCAAATAAACAGTCACCTCTTGCGTCACAATATAGATTATGACGTCATAAATAGCTCAGACTGGTCGTATCCGGGCTTTTTGTACCCCATTAGATGGTTTATACCCCCCCCCCCCCCCCCCCCCCCCCCCCCCCCCCCCCCCCCCCCCCCCCCCCCCCCCCCCCCCCCCCCCCCCCCCCCCAATTGGCGGCCGTTGGTGAAATAAGGATCTGCGATGCGGCCGTCTTGGCAAAAAGTTTGTGCACCCCTGTCTTAAACCTTCTATTAAATTTCAGAAATTTAGCTTTGATTCTGGTGTAATTTCTTCTAAAATAGAATTCAACGATGTGCGCTCGTGGACGAGGTAAAGTTTATTGATTTTATTGTGTTCAAGAAAGCAAGACCGACACTTTAAATTTTAATTAAAGCGAGATATCTGCTCGTAAACATTGTAGTTGTTTGTTTCGCTACCGTTCTCTATGGGCATGACTACACGGTTTACGCTCACAGTAGACCTTTTTGCTCAAAAGCAATTTAGGCGGAACGTTTCATTGAAATTTCACATTTAAGAGGGTGGGTAAATTTGTTCGCAACCGCAATAGTGCATAGGGTCAGAACGATGTTTAATGGTCTTGCTTAACACAGCTAATGTCAAGTTAAATCCGAGCATTGGAATGTCAAATTTTAATATTTTCTATGTAAAGTATAGATATAGTGAGTCAGGCCCAGCTGTTTAGGTCTGGTTCCAGCGACGATTTTATAAAGAAAAAAAAACATTCATTTTGAATTACATTTTTTTCGGAAAACTTTCTTAGCAAACGGACTAAACGGTCGGGTTCGGGCCGGGTTTCGGGCTAGTAATATTAACGCGCTGACAATTATGTTCAAAAATAAGATAATGCCTAGTTATTTAGTTCTTTTCGTGACAACTAAATTGTTGTTTTATTTTAAAGGCGACCGAGAAACGCTGAAATGCATCTGCATGACACTTTGCTGTTTGGTTGCATTACCCCTTGTGATATTGTACAAGATCGCCCAATGCTGCTGCGAAGCAGAAGAGGAGATTGAACCTCCAAGAACACAACAACCACCTTTGGACAGCGTCGTTGTAGATGGAACAAGAAACACACCTGCGACCCGTCAGCAAACGTCCAGTGCACCATCGACATCATCACTAAGACGCCATACACCAGGTTTTCTACCAACGCCATCGCCACAGCTATCAACAACAAGAACACCACGTTTGGTGGCTAAACTATCAAAACGATCCAACGAACCATCAACGCCAGAGCAACCATACGATTTACCACCACCAACACCACCATCAGATACTTCATCTCTACAAGAGGAGCCTGAGATTCCAACATCAGAGGCAGGCGTGTCACCATCAGAACCAGAATCACCATCTAAAGAAGCATCAACGGGAGAACATCACTACGATATACCACCACCCGAAACATCGACCCCACAACAAGAAGCAGGCATTTCATCGCCAGAGGCATCCGACCAACTATCAGAATCAGAATCACCACCTATAGAACCAAAGACTTTGTCATTACAATTAGAAGAGCCATCTAAATCATCGAAAGCAAAGCCAGACAATCGCCAAAATCAAACCACGCCACTACCAGAACAAAGTTCACCAATTGTCGGGTCATCTTCGTCAACAGCACCGACGAAAATTCCAGCGGAGCCAACCGAAGAACTATACGCAAACCAGCAACCTTTATCATCACGGCCATCAACACCTGAATCACCGAAAAAGAATGCAACAGGAAATGCGCAAAAGGAAAAAAATTCTCGTTCAAGGGTTGCAACTGTCAGTGAACGGATTCAATTTAAAGCGGTTGAAAAGTGACACGTGCAGACACTTAGGTGGCACATGAACGTACATGAGAAACTAGGTCAACTTCACGCCTGGTCGAACGAGACAAAAAACTACCCAAGCTTGAACTTACGCGTCAAATTACTGCTGCAACAGAGTTGTAAGTCGGGCCGGGCTTTTTGGTCGGGTTCCTGCCAGGTTCAGGCTGAGTTCAATGAAATGGCATTAACTCGGGCCTGACTTTGCACCCGGGATCATTTTTGAAGTATTTTCACCAACTTTGATTCAAACAAATCTGGTTCAGGCCGGGTTTAGGCCCCAATTTTAAGCCCACTGACAACTATGTGTTAAAAAGTAACATTTAAAATAACTACTCCGCACTATCAAATATTAATTGCATTTCGTTAAATATACCAAGCGTGAATCTTTGTATGCCCTTTACCCTTACAAATATATTTCCCCGGCTTATGTAAATATGGACCGGTGATTTTTGCCCTATGCGCTGTAAAAAGGGGTGAAAAGAAGATTAATTTTTTGTTTGCTTTATAACCAACTGATTTTGCCCAAGCACGAACTGTCTATACATCACTTACTATAAACTGCGCACTAAACACAACAAATAAAAACGCACTTCAAATAGAACTATTGTCTTTCATTGCACTCGTTTATTAAATAGTTGTGTATCTCGAAAAGTATTTTTGTCATGAAATATAGCCGTGGTTAAAAGAAAGGAGCAATAAAATCCCCAACAATGCTGAAGCCACAGAACTAGCGGGCCAAAAAACAATTTTGTAGAAAAATACCTTCAGTCACCGCAAAAACACCCATACATAACATTTTGCAAACATGGTTTCACGCAGCTTGCATAGCAGAACGCGTCTGAAGGCAACCATTTGCCGCAAAACCGCCAACAGTCTGTGATATAATCAAGATCATGCTAGTTTCGGTTGCGTTGTTGAAGTTGCGGCCGAGCAGAAACTTTTAACATCCCCCCCCCCCCCCCCCCCCCCCCCCCCCCCCAACTTTTAACATTATCCCGGCGGGGATTTCCTCGTGCTCTATCTGAACTCTTAAACAGGTTCACTGCCACATTAGACGATCAAAGGGCACACGTTCCTCCGTAACACTACACTCATATGTCAAGCTTTTCAATAGGACGATTTATAAAACTGACAACCAAATAGAATGGAACCTTTTTTTTACTTTTGTACTTCTACCCAATACACACATAACGTTTGGGGAAGAACATGGAAACATCAAACCTGGAAACTTGAGCACATTTGAATCACTCTGTGTATTATAATGCAAGTTTTTGTGGATGTAATGAAAGTGTGCTGAAAGTTTCAGGTATGATACGTCAGTATATGCAATTGAAATCGTTTGTCGAGCGCCAGTGCTTCCGGACGCAGCAATAAGTACATCAGAAAATAATCTCCCTTGGTTATAGTTTATTTCGCTTAACTGGAGAGTAAAACTTTTGTCACGTGTGATGAACAAGAAATATAAATTGAAGAAAAGCTAATAAAAAACGAATGTAGAAAAAGGAACGTCACAATCCAAATATCTATCGCAAAACTTCAAAATCCCAAAAATTTTACCACGTCTGTACGGTGTAACATTGAACCAAGATGCACTTGCCCAAATAAACTTACATACTGATAAACGAGGTATAGATTACACAACGTTTAGTTTACTGCTATGGAACACATGAGACCTGTTTTATGCAACGTCGCATTAACCTTCTTTGGTTCATGCAGACAAACATTGAGACAAAAGTATAACGGAATAAAAAAGTAGGTTGATCCAAAGGAAGTTTAAATGGACGTCATGATAAAATGTTAATGGAAAGAAATACCGAAAGACAAAATATGATAACCATTGGGGGTAACTAGCTGGCGACCCCTGGTGGAATTGTTTTACATGGTAATTTGAGTTCAGGAATTTCTTGCAATGAAAAGTAAAGTGGATGTACGTATCTGACTTAACTTGCCTTACAGCGGTTGATCGTGTCACAAATAACTACACTGCCCATGTCAGAGTGTCTTTTGTTTGTACTCGTGCGATTGGGAAAGGCCAAATTGTAATTAGTAGACAAATTTGTAATTTGGACAGTATAAGGTGAACAAATTACTTACATTGCTTGTTAGCAAAATTTATATGTAAAAAACTGGCATCGTATGTATTCTGATTTTTTCAGCATTCTACAATCACTGAAAAAATGTCTAGCGCCCCTATTAATTACCGCGACGACAGATTATGAAAAACAAATTGGTAAATACAAGGTTGCCAAAAAGGTAGCAATCATAGGCTATATGTTTCTGAATGCAAAGCACTAAGAACGTACGTATGAGTTCCATAGTTTGGATGAAATCCAAAAAAGATAACATCTAACAACACGGGGAGCTTTCAATCAACTGAAAACAACACAGCAGTAAACAACTAGAACAATACATGGCAGCCGCCATGGGACTCCATCCAAAATTGTATGTAAAACAGGTCTTTCAAGCGTCGCCTGGAATGGACACACTGGAAGCTAGAAGTAAAATGATATGGACGTTGCTACAGGCTCTGCCGCACAGTACAATAAGCTCTGCCGCACAGTACAAATCAATTTTGACACAAGAAACATTTCATTTCCTTATGCCACAAGTCAGGCCAACCTACCAGACGTTATTTATGATTTTACCTTATACAACCAATGCCAATAAACGAGCGACAATCCTTCGAGCGACACAAAGTTCAACCCCTTGTGTCAGTAAAACTTCTGTGTTCATAACAGAATTTAATGAATGCAATACAAGTAAACTGAAAGTCAAACTGGGTTTACAGATAGACTTTAAAACGCCACTTTTGTTTGCACACTTACTACTAATGCGACAAAAATGGGAAGCCAAACCGACCAGTGCCTAACTGTGTAGTAGGGGCTAAGAATACTAAAAGAAGGGGTCCTGATTAATTTTAGTGCAGAATTTGGTAGTTTTGTTCACGTTGGTAAAAGTCGGTAAAATTTGCTCCATTGCTTCATTTAGTATGTTTTTTTTGGTTGTTTCACAAACATTTTGGTGCCATGCCGAACCTACCTTTCGGGTTTTTTGTGTCAATGTAATAAAAGACTCGACAAACATAGATAGAGCAAGTTGGCAGTAAACTTTACACCATAAACATTAACGAAGAATTTTTGACTTTAAGTACATAGAGCGCGCAACCAGATTTTAACAACAAATTTACAACTGTCTGCAAAATGAGCGACAATCCATCAAACCACATAACAAAGTCACCCTTTGTGTCAGTGAAACTTTGGTGCTTTTAACTGCTATCAACCCAACCGACAAATGCAATACCAATAAACTGAGTGCAAAACTGAGTTTACACGTTAACTTTGATTAGCTCATTGATACGACAAAAATGAGGAATTGCTTTCCCAAACAGTGCTTAACTGTGCAGTAAGGGCAAAAAAGAGCAGGAGTCCAGATCAAGAGGTGCAGATTACACAATTGAAGAAAACAGTTTTAGCCGATATAAGGTATACTTTTAACATCAAAGAATGCAGAAATATAAGCAACAGCTAATACAATGTAAACAACAGACATTTAATCACTTAGACAATTGTTTACCCCACTTACAAATCTTTTGCATCATGTTTGAATGAGACGTAGTGTCTAGTTAAAAAAGGCCGAATTACTGGTGTAGGTAACCAAAACTTTCACGTTTCGAAAGGTTATGTTCTGTCAACATGGCCACTTTATATAAATAAAGATTAAAGGGAGATTTACAGGTTTTGGGTTAGTTTGTAAAACTTTTACAATTTGATGTTTCACGATGAGTTTCGTCGTTATTTTACATCACAATTTTTTAGTTGAAATCTGTTGTTATTTGATTCTAATCTCTCTTTACACCAGATCACAAAAGAATTAGCCGTGCAGCAAAATATACGTTTTTGATCTTCTCTTCAAGAAAAGAATACGAAATAACAAGATTACAATGCCGTACTACTACCGCGACGACAGTGACGGTAAACACAAAAATAGCACCAACACCAGGGCTATGTTTGCACAATTTCACTGGAATTTGAATAGAACCAAAACTAAATTTACATTCCACTTAAACCTAAGATAACCTGAATGGATGAAATCAGCCCAAAGAATAAATCGATATGAATAGAAACCACGTAATTTCCACACTTGGGTAATTAAGTAATTACGAAAAATGTACTTTGGCAAGTGTGGCGTTAAATTCCTACATTGGCTTGATGCTTTCATGGTGTTCCCATTGGTTTTGTGATATGCTCGAATTGTGACCTAAGTCATATTTTTCATCTAGTTTTATTAAAGCGCCAAGGCTATTTTTTGACATTTGCACACTTTTGGGGCTACCGGTTTAAAACAACTTTTCGTTAAAAATCAGAAAAATAAAAAAATCAAGAGTGTTGATCATCAGTGAAGTACAGCATGGCAAAGCAAGCATAGCGTTTAAACCCATTTATACGCTGACAATAACAATATATAGTTCTGCCGAATGTACAGACTACTTAAATTTTGTGTATGATTTTTGCAGATTGCGTCGATTGTACCTGCATGCTTCTGAAACTCACGGGTTATCTACTTATAATCGCAATCGGGCTTGTGATACTTCCTTTCTACCTGATCTATCTGTTGATCGTCTGTTGCACTAAGGACGACGAACAACAGCAGACTACAGTTGCTCCCCATACAAGAGTTATCTTGTACTTTAGGGGAGGAGAGCAAGCAACAAATGTTAAGACGGTTAGTGGCCAGGTAGAAACTGTACAAACCGTGCACACAGTACAGTATGTTTAGGACCTAAATAAATTATGTACATACCAATCGTGTTTTGCATTTTTTTTCACTTGTGTGAAGTACTTTTTGGATTCGTCACGCTTGTACATACACTTGTTCGTNAACTACGGCCCGCGGGCCGGATCCGGCCCGCGAGGTCATTTCATCCGGCCCGCGACCACATTTTTTGGTTTGTCAAATCGCATTGATAACTTACCTTGTTTTATGGGATTATAACGCTCAGGATTGACCCAAAGCCAGTTTGTTACGTCACAAACAAGACTACAAGTGTTAATTGTGCGCAAACAATTGCTTTCTTTAGTCACTTGTGACGTAATATCTAAGCATTGCTTGTAAGATGAGACTAACTTTACAATTTAATAGTCGCATCACCAGATTTTTAATGGGATTATAGAAAGACCATATCCTGGCGCCCCTATCAAAATCGCCTTGCAGGCTAAGTTCGGAAAGACGGCGCTAGGGCATGTAAACTATCCGGCCCGCGCGAATTATTGTAAAACTTATCCGGCCCGCAGTGAAAAAAGTTTGGTGACCCCTGCGCTTGTACATACACTTGTTCGTGCAGTTGTGATGTCTTTAAAAGACCTTTTTTGTCAAATCATTCGTGCACACATTACATGCTGATTATGCGTGTTTGTTTGTGGCACACAAAATATCCCGTTTTCAATACTTATCAGATGCATGATTTACCGTATTGTACGTTCAAGAATTCAAGCTATAAAAGTAACTGTCCACTTGTTGTTTTTATTCTCATCCATTGGTTTAATTGAAGATATGTTGTCGTTTTTTTTGTGTGTTTGACTTTTGTCAATTTTAGTAATTACGCTTTTTGCGTGTTAAATAAAACGGTTGAAAAAAGCACTGTTAGGAGCACGATACAGCAAATCTGTCCAAGTTTACTAAATACAAAATCTGTGCAGTAAAGGAATTGCAAGCTAACGGAATTAAACGCTATCATACTTTGCTAACCGAAAGTCCATTCTAAAGCAAATAGAAACCGCAGCGATGACACAGTATCCTATTTACGAGTGTCATTTACTGACCAAGAGAAAAGCAGAAAAAAGGACACAAAAATTGCCCCAAGTTAATGAAAGTAAAATCTCAACCTTGAAGCAAATTACATCAACCTAAGTGTTATTGTGTGAAAAAAAACGAAACAAATCAAAGCGTAATCGACATGTCAAGACTTTTAATTCAAGCTTTAATGTCCTATTTTTTTGGTAAAAACTTTTTGCTAAATACTTGTATAGTTCTATTGTTTTTATGGTCCCCTGTCACTTCAAACTGTTTCTGTTTCGTAAGGGAATTTCGCCGTTTTATGAAAACTGTAATTTTAAATTATAACTGCTCATCTGTTAATAAGGGTTAAAATGCGAGGACAAGTGTTAAATATGAGATAAATTCGTTTGGCCTCATAAATTGCAAAAAACATCGTGTACAAAACTAACTTACAAACCAAGGAACCTATAGCTCGCCTTGCTTGTATGTATTAATCAGGCACTTACTGTCGTTCACGTCTTGTTAAATAATTTTTCAACCACTTGTTGCCGCAGAAGAGTCATTGACTTTTAATCTAACATTTTGGGTCGTACCGAAAAGTGGAATTCAAATCACTAAAATAGTCTGGGGTATGCAAGTTGTTTACCTCAAACTCCTTTAGCAACTTGAACGGATTTACAGTTAGCTTACTTCAACATTGTTGGCAAATATTGCCCAGTTTCGGTGTATCTTCTTATACAACAAGTAATTAACTTTGTTATATCTGACTGCAAAAAAAATTTCAACTCACTGCCCATTCTCCACAACTTTAAAAAGACAAGGGTTTAAAACTATACAATCTTCAGGCTTCTTGATCTTTTTATGGTTTTGGATTAAAATTTCTTGATTTTTAGCATTACAAACACTCTATATCGAAACGACTTTATTTGTAGATTTTGTATATATTGTAAATTTCTGCCTCAAACCTGTAGGTACTTACAGAGAAACGAAAATAATAAGTTTTATCCAGTCTGATTCCAAAGTAGACTCAAATCTTTGCAAAGTCTAAAGGCGTTTTATGTAAGCTTATTTGCACTTTGGTCACAAAAGTTACCGAGCTCCTTGTTTTCAGTAAGATGAGCCTTTTATAAATGATAACGAGAAGATCTGTATGTAAATTTGAAAGAGCAGGTCTTGCTAAATACGCAAAAAAAATCCCAGGTTTGAAAGAGCAGGTCTTGTAAATTCTGTATTATCTTTGAAATCTGCAAAGGGGTAACCCAGAAAAAACCTCTGGAAGACAAAACAACCAGCATTTTGAAACATTTTTATTTTGTTCAGGTTTTTTGGCTACTTGAAATATATTGCAACTTATTCCAGAACTATACCAGAACGACTAAACTAGTTTTAGATCCATTTGAATCAGATGTCTTGTTTCCATCTGTAGGTAACATGTTTGGTATAGTTTTGTTTACAGTGGTGACAGTTTTGTTTCCACCCCATTCATTCAGTTGATTTTGTCACAAACATTTCGGTACCATGCTGAACCTACCGTTCGGTTTTTGTATTTCAATGTAATTAAACACCTGACCAACATATTTCGAGTACGTTCGCAGTAGACTTTACCTCCTAAAAATTAACGCAGAACTTTTTGACCTTTGCTCAAAAACAAAGAGCGCGCAATTAGGCCTAAACTTGAATGAGACAAGAATGAGTTATTTACTTATGGTACAAATTACAACTAAAACCTACGTCATGGTAATTTGCAACTTTACCTCATAAAAGAACTCTGGCAAAACGAGCGACAATCCTTCAAATCACACAACATAGTCAAACCCTTTGTGTCAGTTTTTGTTCCTTTAACCTTAAACCAACAAATAAACCAAATACCAGTAAACTGAAAGTGGCTTACACGAAAAAGTTGAATGGCTAATTTGTTTGCACACTTGCAATTTATGCGACAAACATGAAGAACCACTTAAACCAGTCACTTAGTGTGTGTGCAGTAAGGGCTAAGAAGAGCAGAGGTCTAGATCAGAAGGTGCAGATTGAACAATTCAAGAATCAAGTTTTAGCCGATACAAGGTACATTTTTCAACATCATAGGAAGCAGAAATATATAAAATACAATCCAATAAACAGCTAATACAATGTAAACAACAGACATTCATAATCACGTATGCAGTTGTTTGCATGAATTACGAAAAGCAACAAATTCTGCGGTTTATGTACATCATGTTTCAATGAGATGTAATATCTAGATAAATAAAGAATGGCAAATGTACAGGTTTCGAATCAGTTTGTATAATTTTACGTTTCACATTTATTTTCGTCTTGGTTTAACATTACAAATTATTAATTGCAATTTATTGTAACATAACTCTAATCTCTCTTAGAGAAGATCACAATAGGGCTAGCTGTGCAGCCAAGTTTACATTTTGCAACAACTCTTCAACAAAAGAATACGAAATAGCAAGATTACAATGCCGTACTATAGTACTACAAAATACTACTACAAAGACGACGATGAAGGTAGACACAAAAGTGGCAACGCCAAGGCTATGTTTGCACAATCTCACAGGAATTTGAATAAAACCGAAATTAAATTACATTCCACTTAAACCTAATACAGACTGAATCGGTAAAATCTGCCAAAAGAGTAAGTCGATAACTACACGTCATGTGCACACTTGGGTAATTAAGTAATTTCGAAAACAGTTTTTTTTAGTGTGGCGTTAAATTCGTATTTTTTGGCTTGACGGACATTATAATGTTTTCCAATAAAATTCAACGCAACAAAAGTTGCAAAAAACGTCGTGTGCACAACATACTGACAAACCAAGGAAGCTACAGCTCGCCTAGCTTATATGTAAAATGTTTTAGGCACTTTCTATCATTCACGTTATGTTAAATAACTTTTCGATCACTTGATGCGGCAAGAGAATCTTTTGACTTTTCTAACCGAAAAATGACCAACGCGACCTGAACTTCCACAAATCGTTTGAAAAGTATTGCACTGTTTCGGTTTGAAGTCCTTTAAAATCAGTAATCAACTTTGCTATATTCCAATGCCTATTCTCGCCACTTCGATAAGACATACGGGGTAAAAACTATAGTAGGCTATCTTAGGGCGGTGGTGGGGTTCAAATTTTTTGTCAGCCGGTTCTATTACAAAAGTCATATTTTTCAGTCGGTTCTATTACAAAGCGGTTCTATCACAAAAGTCATATTTTTCAGCCGGTTCTGCTACAAAAAGTCAATTTTGAGACAGTAACCAGTAATGCTAACCGGTTCGCTGATCTCATAAAATTTCAGACGGTTCTATAGAACCGGTACAGTACCCAGTAATGCTAACCGGTTCGCTGATCTCATAAAATTTTGTGAGACGTTTCTATAGAACCGGAGCGAACTGGCTGAATCCCAACACTATCTTTGGACTTTTGTGATTTTTGTAAATGATTTTGGATTATATTCGTGATTTTTAGCATTACAAACAGTTTTTATCGAAACGACTATTGTTTATAGATTTTAAGCAATGGAGTAAAAAAATGCTGATTAATAATTATCAGTGATGTAAGTCATGTCAAGTCAAACATAGCGTTCTAACGCATTACTTCGCTGACAATAACAATATATAGTTCTGTCAAATGTCCAGTCTACCTAAATTTTGTTAAAGTGCATGTTTTTTTGCAGATTGTGGCGATTGCATCTGCCTGCTTGTGAAACTTACGGGTTATCTGATTATAATCGCACTCGTGCTCGTAATTCTTCCATTCTACTTGATCTATCTGTTGATCGTCTACTGCACTACTAAAAACGACGAACAAAAGCAGACTACAGCTGCTCCACACACTCGAGTAATCTCGTACTTTAGCGGAGAAAAAGTTGGAGTAACAAATGTGCAGACAGTTAGTGGTCAGGTACAAGCTGTACAAACCACGCAAACTGTGCAAACAGTTAAGTATGTTTAGGACCCATAGAAATTATGTAACTATAAATAGTGTTTGCATTTTCCGATTGTTTGATGCAGTTTTTTTAGTATTAGATACGCTTGTCGTTCGGACAGTTGTTTTGTCTTTAATAGCCGCTTTTCGTGGCACATACATTCCGGTTTTTGAAACTTATCAAATGCATGACTTCAACCGCCACCGTATTGTACGTTTCAGAATCCAAACAAATTATAAATCCAAAGCTTTTGTATAACTGTCCACTTGTTGTACTTATTCTCATCCATTGGCTTAATTGAAGATATGCCGTTGTTTTATTATTATGTGTTTGCTTCTGTAAATTTTAGTGGTTACGATTGTCGTGGGTAAAATATACTAGTTGAAAAAAAAACACTATTGGGAGCACGATACAGAAGGTCTGTTGAGGTTGTGCAGGGCATTGCAGGCCAACGGAAACGGACATTTCAATATTTTCCAGTAAAGTTCAACGCCACATAAAAAGCAAAATACATCGTGTGCAAAACTAACTTACAAACCAAGGAAACTACAGCTCGCCTAGCTTATAAATTAGGGACTTACTATCATTCCCGTTATGTTAAATAACTTTTCGACCACTTGTTGCTGCAAGATTCTTTGACCCTTTCCAAGGCACTGGCTCAAAACCGCCCCCCTATGAGACTGTTATTTATATAAAAAGGTTTTAAGCAGATGTGGGCGGTTATATTCACCTAGAAACACGAATTCTTCAATTAGCAGTTAAAACCTAATTTAATTGCTAGTACAACACGCAAGGTTCATTTCACATCTTTTAACGCATCTGAGAAAAATTTGCCATTGACAAGGGGCACTACTCGGTAGAGGAGAATCCTAAATGATGCAAATACTTCGCAATTTGGGAAGTGATTGTAGGCCTATAGGAAGATTGAAAGCGAAACAAGTTTGAGGTAAAGCTTATAACCGTTGTATTTAAAAAGTATGGCCCTTCACCATACATAGCCTGTCCCCTGTGGCTAATTAAATGCACAACCTTGCTTTCGAGATCACAAATAGTACAAACAAACGCCCGAAAACACAATGTATTCAAATAGCAGCATGTTTATGCTGATGCGTCCCTTGTCCCCAGTGTTTGTTTGCAAGACGAATTATATCTGCTTGTAAATTAAAGTTAGCAGAGTCTCACAGTTCTTGTACATATTTATACCATCAGTAATGTTAAAATCGCCCCCTTTTGAAGTCAAATCGCTCCCCAATTTCGAAAATTGTCACCATCGCCCCCTCGGTAGACGAAATCGCCCACTGCTATGTTCGGGCTTTTTTGATTTTGGATAATTTTTTAAAGATTTCAGCATCATAAACACTTTATATTGAAACGGTATTGTTTATAAACTTTGAGTATATTGTAAATTTCTGGCTTACAGGCGTTTTAAATATTTGCTCTTTGGTTGGTCACATAAGTTAGCAAGCTCACTGTTTCAATAGAGGTAAAGATCAGCCATACAAATGTTAACAAAAAGACTTGCGGGTAAATTTGAAAGAGTAGATCTTGCAAATAAGGTGATATTTTTCTAGATTTGAAAAAGCAGATCTTGTAAGTTAAATCTTGTATTGTCTTCAAAATCTGCAAATGGGAAATCGAGGGGAAAAACAACCACTGGAAGACAAAAGAACAGCAACATTTTGAAACAGTTTATTCTGTTGAAGGAAAGTTTTTGGCTACTTGAAACATATTAGGCATCTCCCCTGCAGAAAACTATACCAGACAACTAAACTTGTTTCGGGTCCATGTTAATGAGATGTCATGGTTGCATCTGTAGGTAACCTATCATTAACATGACGGTGAAATGCTGAACCTGCCTATAGTTTTTTCATTTCAAAAATTTGGACACATGACCAACGTAATCGAGCAAAAAACATTACCTCATGAAAATTAAGCAAACATGTTTGAGCCCTGTGCTCAAGTGTGTAGAGCAGTGGTTATGGGTTTTTGTATTTATATATAATAGACCTAACCAACCTTAATGATTCAGCCTCCCCGCACCCCCCAGGAACAGTTCTCGCACCCCTGGTTAAGAACCCCTGATGTAGAGCTTGCGATCAAATTTGACACAACATAAAACTCACTTTACTATGACACTTTTCACTACGATATATCTGTCACCACAACCTCAGTTTTACCTTATACAACAACTGCCCGAAAATAAACGGAAATCCTTCAAAGCACTCATATTAAAACCAACCTATTGCCAGTTAAACTTACGTGGTTAAAGCATTTATAGCATTTAAACTTACGTGTTTAAAGCTTTAACAGCATTTAAAGCCCATAATTAACGCAATACCAGCAAACTGAGAATACAACTGGTTTAAATAGTTCATTTGTTTGCACACTTGCTATTGATGCGACAAAAATGAGGAACCACTTAACCGACCAGTGCCCAACTGCGTAGTTAGGAACTTAGGACTAAGATGTCAAGAGTAAAGGTCTGGATAAAAACTTTTAACGTAGAAAGCAGAAATACTTACAATCCCAGCATTCATAAAGAATAAACAAAAGACATTATTAGTTTGTTTACCAAAATACGAAAAGTAGCGATTCCTGCATATTACGTGCTTATGACTAGAGAGAGAGAGGTATTTCATAGTTAGAGAAGGCATTCAACACTTTTATACGACAAGTACAAACGTCCAGTAGGCTTTAAACCAATGATTATAGCTTATCCAGAGATTGTGTTGTGACAAAGAAGAGTTTTGGTCAGTTGATTTTGACCTTTAGATATTTCAAGTTTGTGATTTATCGTGTCTTTAACTTTTTAATTGAATTTTATTGTTTATCATTCTTTATCTCTCTTACACCAGAACACAAAAAGTCTAGCTATACAGCAAATTAGTTTTTGATGATCTCTTTGACAGAAAAATAGAACATACCAGAAAGCAATGCCGTCCAGAGACGAAGATGAAGGTAAACACTAAAGTTGCAACACACGCCCAGACAATGTTTGCACAATCTTCTAAAACCGAAACTAAATTTCAAGTTC
Organism: Phallusia mammillata; assembly: GCA_003260075.1. NCBI lineage: Eukaryota > Metazoa > Chordata > Ascidiacea > Phlebobranchia > Ascidiidae > Phallusia > Phallusia mammillata. The sequence continues at coordinate 84,718 of QLIY01000295.1, forward strand.
CGCTTAAACGCAAGCCGACCGCAATGCATATGTTAATGAAATGAAATTCACGTGTTTTTCTTGCCTAGGAATAAATTCACAAGTAATTGTACATAAAGAAGTCTTGCGAAAACATACACCTCCAACAACGCGTCCGGAAAACTTTTGTTCGCAAATTTGTAATAATTAGCTACTGTAACTAAATGACAGATTATGAATATTTAGACATTGATTTCATATTATCAAATAAGTTTTTAAAAATTCGTCCAAAACCGAAACTTCGGTAAGAAACATATTCGGCCGAAATGGGTAAATGATTAACAGCTCTGCGTTTACTGTTATAATGTTAAAGCCATTGCATCAGTGATCCACCACTGAGATGGGTTAATGTAATGACTAAACCAATTTACATCCTATCTCTGTGTAAAACATGTACCGAACGCAAATCCCAACATCCTCAAACAGTCTAACAAATTACTGCGTTTAAACGTAACTGACCTGGTTTTTCTTTGTAGAACTGACCTGGTGCGATTGCGTGTGTTGCATTATTATCGGAGCCCTACTTCTCGTTTTTCTTCCCTTCTACTTGTTATACAAGTTTCTCCAATGCTGCTGGCGATGTTGCTGTAGGAATAGTGATGATGACGATGATGATGACGTAGAACAACCTTCCGCTGTCGTCAATGTAATGGAAGCGCCACGAAGAGTTGTACATTATTTCAGAGTCCAGAAGCAAGTTGAAATACGGGACGGTGTTGCGACGGTCAGTGAGAGGGTACAGGTCGTAACCGTACAGACCTGAAATCAAATACCAAGAATTAAGACTAAAACCCAATGAGAGTCATAGCGGTTTTGTGACAACCGAATTTTATCCTGCACCGTAAAAAATGTATTTCGTGTATTGGAAACATTAGGCATTTACTATAATTTAACCTATAATTTCGTTTATTCAAATCATTAGGCATTTCCTGTTGTAGTACCATTGATCAACAATATATACATTTTGCAATTGTGTGGGTTTTTTGTATGTATGCTAATCTTGCGTCACTTCGATTAATTTGTGTTTTTTTATCATTTTTTTTCAATTTCGGGAATATCAGTTGATAAAATTAGCTAGTTTCTTTCCTGGAGTGTACAAAGTATAGACTACCCTACTATTTAGTTATCAAGAGTGACAATTTGCCAATGACGTAACTTGGCATTCAAAACTCTTCAAGAACCTTCTCAGAACAATCGCATTAGTTTTGAATACATTTTAATCGTTGACTATATTTGTCTCTGTGTTGGTTCCCCCCCCCCATGACGTAACTTGGCATTCAAAACTCTTCAAGAACCTTCTCAGAACAACCGCATAAGTTTTGAATTCATTTTAATCGTTGACTGTTTGTGTTTGCTAGTTTTGATCATAAGCTTGTAAAATAGGATAGTTCAAGGCGTTGAAACAATGTTTTTTTAAATTAATTAATTTTTCAGCGAAAATTTCCAGCGCGCGTGTGTTTGTAAACGCGCACGAAAACTTGGTTTGTTGGTAGTGACCGCAATATTTAATCCGCAGTGTTTCTCAACCGTAGGTCCGCTTCCTTAGATGCTTCCGTGTAAGGTTTTCGTGACTTCACGACCACCTCACGTGATGCATAAACTGTTTCATTATAGTTCATGAAATAAGAAACGTTATGCAAAGACAAAAATATAAAAAATAGAGTGATCAAAAACGTTACGAATAGCAGATTTATGGCAGTATAATAAGTGTAACTGTGTATATCATTCAATGTTGTTGCATTACTTTGCATTTTACAAGAAATGGCTGTAAAATTACGCAAAAACGGATGAGCACATTTCAAAAATCCACTCTTTGTACGCTAAACTTTTTCTGGTGTGACTTGAAGATAATTAATAGCTCACTATAAACGCAAAACTGAAAGAAAACCAAACTTATGCGGACTTTAACCAAGTTCTGTTTGCGTACTTGCACTTGACGCTGACATAATGAGCAATCACCAATCAAATGGCTTGTCATAATTAAACAGTGACAACTGCACCGTGTAGTAAGTGTTGGACGTGAGTAACACCTAGTAGAGTATAAATGACAGAATATTTTTGGTTGTTTCGAAAACGTAAACATAAGTTTATGCTACACCTGCATTTTGCACTTTGGTGTAAAATAGGTTGGAGTGAGTTACTGTCCAGTTCAGTGTTTTAGCACCAGAGCTAGTATGTTTTTAAAATTTGATGGCAAAAAAACGGATGTGCACCCAACGCTATACAACCGCACTTCTATCTTATTTGTTAGCAAAAACAGACTTATCCAACACACTGAGTTTAATTTCCATTGGGTTTTTTTAATTTCGTTTTTGGCTTACAAAGGGGGTGTAAATGAAACCCCCCCCCCCTCATAAGCTTGTAACATAGGACAGTTCAACTTGTTGAAGCAATGTTTTTTTGAATTAACCAAATTTTTAGCAAAACTTTTCAGCACGCGTGTAAAGAAGATGGAGTTTTGGATTAGTTAAGTCTATGCTACTCCTTCATTTTGCATTTTTGTGTAAAATGGGTTGGAGTGAGTTACTGTCCAGTTCAGTGTTTTAGCACCATAGCTAGTTTTCTGTTTTGTTTTTTTAACTTTATGGCAAAAAACGGATGTGCACCCAACGCTACAACCGCACTTTTATCTTATTTGTTAGCAAAAACAGACTTGCCCAACATACTGAGTTTAATTTCATTTGATTTTTTTTTTCATTTCGTTTTTGGCTTACAAAGGGGGTGCAAATTAAACATGTTTATTCTCTACAGCGAGAGTAAGCATTTTCACTCGTACCAACTTTAAAAATCTTGCAACCTTCAATCCAATGACTTAGTGCAATGAATTTTATTTTTTTGATGGGCTTTGAATAGCTTTTTTCGTCGCCAAAGTACAAAAAAGGTTAAGTGGAATTATGTGTATAACAACTTCAACTTCATGTTAAAAACTTTACCTTATACACCAACTGTGTGCGAAATGAGCAACAATCCTTCAAACCACATAACAGAGTCAAACTGTTATGTGTCAGTTAAGCTTTAGTTCTTTTAATATCAAACCAACAAATAAATGCAATACCAGTAAGTGAAAGTGGGTTTCCACGTGAAGGTCAAATGACTAATTTGTTTGCACACTTGCTAATCATGCGACAAAATTGAGGAACAACTTAGCCGACCAGTGTATATGTGTACAGCAAAGGCTAAAAGAAGAAGTTCAGATCAAGAGGTGCAGATTAAACAATTCAAAAGCGACGTTTTAGCTGATACAAATTATACTTTTTCACATCAGAGAAAGCAGAAATTTGTAAAACGCAAGCAACAGCTAATCCGATGTAAACTAAGAGACATTTATATTCACGTAGGCAATTGACTTACGAAAAGCAAAGTTCTCTCTTGTAGCCTAACCTACAGTAGTACCTCTTAACCTGAGGGACGAAAAAAAATTTACGTTTTACGACTTTTCATGCCATTTTTTGGTCTTTGTGATAGTAACTCTATTTTGTCAAAAATGTGGGTTGGTAACATGTAACGTGTAAAGGGACTGTTTGGGTTGCTATCATGCAACAACATGCTGGATAACGCATTATAACCATTTTTGGTGTCGCCCAAAATTTTTATTGAAACCGTCCGAAATTCTGCTCTCGCAGATACGGTACATCTAGTTTGAATGAGATGTAATGTCTGGATAAAAAAGGCCAAATCACTGGTATAGGTAACAGAAAACCAATCAACTTCGAGAGGTTATGTTCTGTCAACAGGGCCACTTTATATTGACAAAGTAAAAAGGAAAATTTACAGGTTTCGAATTAATTTGCAAAATTTTTACAATGTGATGTTTCACGTTGAGTTTCATGGTTGTTTTACATCACAAATTTTCAGTTGCATTTTATTGTAACATAATTCTAAATTCTCTTAGACAAAAACACAATAGGCTAGTTGTGCAGCAAAGTTTCAGGTTTTGAACAACTTTTTAACAAAAGAATACGAAATAACAAGATTACAATGCCGTACTACTACTACAAAGACGACGATGAAGGTAAACACAAAAGTAGCAGCAACACCAAGACTGTGTTTGCACAGTCCGAGTGTGTCGATATAACTACACGTCATGTGCACCAGAGTTGTAAGTCAGGCAGGGCTTTTAGGGTCGGGTTCGGCCCGGATTCGGGCTTTTAGGTTTTTTCAAAAACATAGGCTTGACTCGGGCCTGATTATGTATCAGTATTTTTTTGAATAAATTTAACTAGCTAAGTAGCCAATGCTGGACTTGTCAAACAGGACAGGTCCATCAGCATTGGCTACTTAGCAAATGTCAAAAGTGACCAATTGTCTATTATTGTCCATTGGTGTTTGTTGTTATTGTCTTTCCTGTGGCTTTAATGTCCTAAACGGGCGATTCGCGTTCGGGTCGGGTTTCGAGCTTGTACTTTCGAGTTCGTTCTCCAATTTTCGGCCCGTTTACAACTCTGATGTGTACACTTGGGTAATTCATTAATTACGAAAATTGTATTTTGGGAGTGTGGCCTTAAATTCCTTAATTTTGGGTTGATGGACATTTAAACATTTTCCAATAAGTTCAACGTCACAAAAAATTGCAAAAAACGTCGTGTGCAAATCTAACTTACTAACCAAAGAAGGCTGCAGCTCGCCTAGCTTATGTGTAAAAAGTTTTACGCACTTTTTATCATTCACAAAAATATTTACCTATTCTCCACCACTTTAAAAAGACATAAGGACTCAAAACTATAATATCTTCGGAATTTTGTGATTTTTACAATTATCTTGGATAATTTATTTCTTATTTTCAGCATTATAAACAGTCTTTATTGAAACGACTATTGTTTATAGAATTTGAGCATGTCAAGACAAACATAGCGTTCAAACGCATTACTCCGCTGACCAAAACAATAGTTCTGTCATATGTACTGCCTACCTGAATTTTGTTAAAATGCATGATTTTCACAGATTGCAGCATATGCATCTGCCTGCTAATGCAACTCATGCTCTATCTATTTATAATCGGACTCGGTTCTACCTGCTCTATTTGTACTTCCGTTCTACCTGCTCTATTTGTTGATCGTCTACTGCACTACCAAGGACGACGAACAAAAGAAGACTACAGTTGCTCCCCATACTCGAGTTATCTCGTACCTTAGTGGAGGAGAGAAAGTTGGGGTAACAAATGTGCAGACGGTTAGTGGTCAGGTTCAAACTGTACAAACCACGCAAACAGTAAAATATGTTTAGGACCCATAGAAATTATGTAAATATGAATAGTGTTTTGCATTTTTTCTCTTGTGTGATGTAGTTTTTTAGTATTTGGTGTACACCAACTTGTTGGACAGTTGTTATGTCTTTAAAAGGCCGCTTTTCTGTCAAGTTATTCGTTGCACATAAAACATCCCGATTTTTGAGACTTATCAAATCTATGACTCCAACCGCTACGGTATTGTACGTTTCAGAATCCAAACAAATTTGGCTTTTATATAACTGTCCACTTGTTATACTTATTCTGATTGGGTTGATTGAAGATAGGCCAGTTGTTTTTTATTATGTGTTTGCTTTTTGTCAATTTTAGTAGTTATGATTTTCGTTTGTAAATAAACTAGTTGAAACCATATTATGTTCGGAATTTTTTTATTTTTTTATGGTTTTAGATATTTTTTAAAGATTTTCAGCATTGTAAACACTCTTTATAATTGATTGTAAATAAAAAATAAATTGGGTTTTATCGTGTCTGGTATCAAGGTGGCATCAAATCTTAGTAAAGTTAGGTATTCGCACTTTGGTTGGTCACATAAGTTAGCAAACTTAATGTTTTCAGTAGAGGTAAAGATCAACCTTGCATGCAAATGATAACAAAAATAATTGTGGGTAAATTTAAAAGAGCAGCTCCCCCCCCCCCCCCCCCCCCCCCCCCCCCCCCCCCCTTGTAAGTTAAATACGTTATTGTCTTCGAAAACTGCAAAGGGGAAAACGAGGGGGAAACAACCTCTGGAAAACGAAACAACCAACATTTTAAAGCATTTTTATTCTGTTGAAGGAAAGTTTTTGGCTACTTAAAACATGTTACAGTTCATTGCAGAACTATACCAGACAACTAAACTAGTTTCGGGTCCATTTAAATGAGGTTTTCATTTGTAGTTAGTTGCGTTTATCATAAACATCAGGTTTTCATTTGTAGTTAGTTGCGTTTATCATAAACATCACGGTGACATGCTGAACCTGCCTTTAGGTTTTTCATTTCAAAAGGTTTGGACACTAGACCAACGTAATCGAGTAAGTTTGCAATAAATTTTATCTCATGAAAATTAACCAAAATATGTTTGGGCCCTGTGCTCAAGTATGTAGAGCTTGTGGTCAAATTTGACACAACAAAAATAAAACTTACTATGCCACTTATCACTACGATATATCTTTCACCACAACTTCAGCTTTACCTTATACAACAACTGTCCGAAAAATAAACGGAATCCTTCGAAGCACTCACAGTAAAACCAACCTATTGTCTGTTAAACTTTGTTTGCACTCTTGTCATTGATTCGACAAAAATGAGGAACCACTGAACCGGCCAGTGCCCGATTGTGTAGTTAGGACTAAGATTCCGAGTAAAGGTTCGGATAAAAAGTAGAAAGAGTAATATATACAATTCAAGCACAACTGATAAAGAATCAACAAATGACAATAATAGGTTGTTTACCCGATTACGAAAAGGAGCAATTCCCCCCCCCCATGAAAATTAACCAAAATATGTTTGGGCCCTGTGCTCAAGTATGTAGAGCTTGTGGTCAAATTTGACACAACAAAAATAAAACTTACTATGCCACTTATCACTACGATATATCTTTCACCACAACTTCAGCTTTACCTTATACAACAACTGTCCGAAAAATAAACGGAATCCTTCGAAGCACTCACAGTAAAACCAACCTACCCCCCCCCCCCCCCCCCCCCCCCCCCCCCCCCCCCCCCCCCCCCCCCCCCCCCCCCCCCCCCCCCCCCCCCCCCCCCCCCCCCCCCCCCCCTACGTGCTCATGACTAAAACGAGAGGTTTTCCATAGTTAGAGTAGACATTCCACACTTGTAGGCGACAAGTATTAACGTCCAATAGGATTTAAACCAGTGGTCGGCAACATTTTAGGCGACGCGTGCCAATTTAGTTGTTATTTCCGTGTGGTAATGGCTTCGCGTGCCAACGTTTTTCTAAATAATAGTGGTTCGTGCCAGCAGATAACAATAATTAAAAGAAAGCAGAGTGTTTTGTACATGTAAGGCTGAATTTTACAACAATGGCATGATAAAAACTATGAACAAGCAGTGTAACAGGTTAAAATGTTA
>QLIY01000295.1:92100-103425 GCA_003260075.1 Phallusia mammillata
TGGCACGCGTGCCAGGGGTTGCCGGCCCCTGGATTTAAACCAATGATTACAGCTTATCCAGAGATTGTGTTGTGACAATAAAGTTTTTTAGACAGTTGATTTTTACCTTTGTGACAAAGAACAGATTTTTCGTAATTTATCGTTTTTATATCACAAGTTTTTAATTAAAGTTAATTGCTTATCATTCTTTATTTCTCTCACACCAAGACACAAAAAGTCTAGCTATACAGCAAATTAGTTTTTGATGACCTACTTGACAGAAGAATAGAACATATCAGAAAGCAATGCCGTCCCGCGACGAAGATGAAGGTAAACACAAAAGTTGCAACATACGCCTAGACAATGTTTACACAATCTCGCAGGAGTAAAACCGAAACTGAATTTCAAGTTCCGCTTAAACGCAAACCGACTACGTGTTAACACAAGTCTATCCACGTTTTTGTGCACCCCCCCCCCCCCCCCCCCCCCCCCCCCCCCCCCCCCCCCCCCCCCCCCCGCCTCTACTAATTAAGTAATAACAAAATTGATACTATAGGAAAGTGTTGGGACAACAAACACGCCCAGGACTGTGTGTACGGCAAACTATTGGCCACAACTTAGGTGTCCCGTACGCATATTTCCAAAATGTTTCCGAATTCGAACAACAGGTTTTTTTCAGCCAATCACAACAGCGGAAATATCCGGGTTGTCGTTACGTCACGTCTAGGGTGCTAAGTGGTGAGGGTGACTTTAACTTTACCTTCACTATTGTTAACGATTCAAAGTTTTTTGTCAATTTTGATTTAAAAATGCATTTTGCGGGTCAGAACAGGATGAAGACTGATGCATTTGGGATGTTTGAACTGAAGGTAATGCTCGTTGAGTTATAAATAACAGTCAATTATAGTTTAATTGAGTGTAAAATGGTTTCTGTGCAATATATGCTGCTTTATGCATGCCAAATTATACACTCATAATTTTTAAGTCTGAAATAGCTTTCATGCAAAATATTTTTTCTCAAAAATGGTACGTGTTTGTTTAGGATAGCATCACATGCATATATGATGAGTACTGCACAATGTGCACAGCAAACAAGTTTGGATGGTATAATAAATGCGTATTATGCCTCATTGTCTCTAGCACAAGCACCTATGATCAACAAAATTTATTACATTATGCATGCCATACCTTGGGATCAACGAACTGTTCCTAACTAAGAGAGATGAATGGTTTTCTTAGTTGTACACAGTGCAGTTCTAACTTAAATGTACACTAGGGAAACCATTCGCATAGTTGTTCCAAACAATTTCAGTATTTGCAGATTTGAATGTTATTCTATACCACCAATGCGTATGTTGTTTTCCCCCCCCCCCTGCTGTTAATTTTGTCGTAAGTTTATAATAAAACAGAAGTGATCTTGAATGACAAAATGAGGTAGTGTGCTTTGAAACAAATGAAGGATTAAAAAAGGCTACTACAGCACAAAGTAAATTATGAGAAGAATTACTTGTCATTTTTCCTATGCCATTCAAATAATAAATATGTTTACCCAAAAATGTTGTACAGAATACCATAAGCATAGATGCGACATCAGTGAATTTACATTTGTCACAAAACAATTTACATTTGTAATTTATAAATGAAAAATACAGACACACTGGCAACTGTTTGTGCAATAAAGATTTGTAATGTAGTTGGAAAAGCCTGTGATATAATATATATTCAACATTCTTCAATTTACAAACAAATTTATATTAAATGACTTTTATATCCATTACTTGTGGTAATGGATCATAATGTTTAACTACAAACTAAAAGTGCCATTTTAAATGTATGTTTTATAGTGTGTATAGTTTTGATTTGACCAGATAAAACCCAACCCTACTCTAAACTAAGCCATATGTTTACCTAATTTTACAGTCGCCAATTTCTGTTTATTATGCAGGCTGTAATCACAATTTTTGCAAAAAAATATAATGATTTTAGTCCATCTTTTGTTTTATTGTGCTATTTCTACAGTTGCAAGGTCCTTTGTAGCTTTTCAGATGTAAATAGATTCTAAAATTCACCATGGTAGTCAACACTACTGTTTTAATTTAACATAAAAACAGAACAATAAGCTTATAAACTTCACCATTTAGGTTTTAACTCTAATTTAAACATCTTCTGTAGATGCAGGACGAAAGTGTCAGAAAAGTTACCAAACCATAGTCATTAATAATTTGTTAGTTACTAAAGTTCCCCCAATTTTGCTGCAGAGAATCCTTTTCATGAACACTGACATTGCCATCAAAATCGGTTTTAAGCGGGCTATATGCTAAATAAAAGAACCAAATTAATTGATTTTGCATATAACTATTACAGCCATCACTAACTGTGCTAAACATACTTCAAATACGATGGAAGGCCGGTTGCTACGCAAGGTGTCCTCTGATTGGTTAATAAAATCTTATACGCAGGGTGTGTTGTGATTGGTTAAAAGATGCCGAGACCCGCGAACTTTCTCCATTGTGATTGGCTTAAAAACCCCGTTGTTTGAATTCGGAAACATTTTGGAAATATGAGTCCCGTACAGCGGTGGGTCGGGACAGCACATTCCGCCCAAATGTTTCCGTCAACAAAAACTTTATTGCTTCATTAACCCTAACCATGTGCTTAATTTTTAAAACAGTAAATGATTAAAAGCTGTGCGTTTATGCGCCGAATCCATTGCATTAGTGATCCACAATTGAAATGGGTTTAATACAATGAAACGCTAAACCGCTTTAACTCCCTACTCTGCTTAAAACATTCACCGATATCAGGTTCTTAAATTAAAAAAAAACTTGTTTTTTCTCACAGAACTGACCTGGGGTGATTGCTTGTGTTGCATCTTCATCGGAATGTTGCTTCTTGTTCTTCTTCCGTTCATCTTGCTATACGATCTTCTACAATGCTGCTGGCGATGCTGCTTGCGATGCTGGCGATGCTGCTTTCGATGCTGCTGTAAGAATAGAGACGATGACGACGATGACGACGACGATGGCGACGATGACGTAGAACAAGCGTCCGCAGTCGTCACAGTTATGCAGGCTCCGCGGAGAGTTGTACGTTATTTCAGGGTCCAGAAACAAGTTGAAATTCGGAACGGTGTGGCGACGGTCAGTGAGAGGGTACAGGTCGTAACAATACAGGAGACCTGAAACCATACACCGAGAGTTAAAACTAAACCTCAATGAGGACCGATAGCGCGTATTGTCACAACCTAATTTTATGCTGCACTGTAAAAATGTAAGGTATAATATTTGCGCAAATTAATCCATTACTGTTACTACACCATTGATCAAAATACCCATTCTGCAATTGTTTTTTTTAATATGTATTGCTCCGTAATTTGTGTTTTTTTATACTTTCCGAAAGTCAGAAACACTATAATTAAACGCGTTAAACAATCTTATTTTTGTTCCAAAGTTAGTTTTTTAGAAGTTTGAGTTTTGGATCATTGCCAAAGTAAATGCATTAAAAAGGGGATTGTGTGGTGCTGAACTGCAATGAAGTCCGTTTCCTAAAGTGATTCCGTGAAAGTTTTTGGGCAAACATCAAGTCCATGCAAAGTCAAAAATGACTGAAACCCAAAATGTTGAGAAACACTGTATATCAAGAAGAGCCGTGGTATTTTTTTCAAAGTCGTTGCATTACTTTGCACCTTACAGGAAATGTACGTAAAATACGAAATACATACGCCACCCTATAAATGAGTCATTGCATTACTTTGCACCTTACAGGAAATGTACGTAAAATACGAAATACATACGCCACCCTATAAATGCAAAACTAGTAAGAAAACCGAACTTACATGTGGACTTTAACCGAGTTCTTTGTTTGCGTGCTTGCACTTGACTCAAACAAAATGAGCAATCACCAACCTAACTACAAAACATAACGAAACAGCGTCAACTACACTGTGTAGGAAGTGTTCGAAAAGGTAGGTAGAGACTAAACTATAGCAAAGTGTGTTGTACCTAATGGGTAACATTAATACTTAGATAAGTGAAGCTTGAGTGGCAGACTTTTGGTAACTCCCGTTTCAAACAAAGGTTTACACTACTCTCAAAAAAGCAAACATTGAATTATGCATTTCAAGTACACTAGTTTTAGTTAGTTATTGTCTAGTATTTTACACCAAGAAGCGTGTCGAGTAAGTGCCGGAAAAAATCATTTTAAAGGGTGCAACTAAGTTATATCTTCTGATTTTGAGGACTTTTTTGCGAAAAACTTTTTGGCAAAAAACGGATGTGCAAACATCGTTACTTTGATCTTATTTGTTAGCAAAAGTCGGTCATCTACTTTGTGTTTTTCGCCTAAAAACTGTGCCGATACTTAAGAAGGTTGTTAGTCACTGCTTTAGTTTGAGAAAACAAGATTTAAAGACTTAGGAATACGACAAACATAGTTTAAAGCAGGCAACCAACCCCCCCCCCAAGGTTATAATCCAACAGTGCAGTAACTTCATGTCGAGTTTCAAAGACCAACTTATTAACAAAGTTTTTCGGCTCGAAAAATTTTACAATATGCTGATTTACGTTAATAGTGCATCATATTTTTGTCTAACAATTTTTCAGTTAGCTTTTGTAGCTTTTTTATCATCAAAGAACAAAAAAGTTAAGTGGAATCCAAGCATCATTTCTGGAACAGAATACCAAGAATTAGCGACATGTCATCAAGCGACGACGACGATGGTAAATAAAAGTTGCAAAACACGACAAGTCTGTGTTTGCATAACCCGCAAAACATTACAACGAAACTAAAACTGATAAGTTCCACTTAAGCATTTTGGGGTATAGGTGGACTGAACGAGCGCCTCATTGAAAAAAATATATTTGTTTGCTTCCTTACTTGCTCCCCCCCCCCCCCCCCCCCTATAGTAATACGTAAGGAAATGTTGTACTTCAGGAATATAGGTAGTGGGCAAGTTTTCGTTAACTTTAAACAAAGGCCGCCAACAGCTTGAGGAAGAGCCATTTGTTATGAGAATCATAAAAATGTATTACTTTCGGAGCCCCAATGCAAAGACCTAAATTCAATCGACAGTCCTACTTTCAGTTTACCCAAAGAAATTTGTGTAATTCAATGAAACGTTTTGTGAAAACTATTTGCTTTCGTGTTTACAGTTGCACAAATGTCTTGCAAAAGCTAGTATCCCAGAATTTTAGAAGCAAATGCTGACTTCACACCTGATAGTCCCTGGACAGGGTTATCACAACAATAAACTTAATATTTTGTATATACTGCCCACTGAAAACCACAGTTCTGCAAAAATGATTTGTTGATGTAAAGTAATATTTCGTTTGATAATTACGAAGATATGAACTTGTGGTTTTCAGTGGGCAGTATATACAAAATATTAAGTTTATTGTTGTGATAACCCTGTCCAGGGACTATCAGGTGTGAAGTCAGCATTTGCTTCTAAAATTCTGGGGTACTAGCTTTTGCAAGACAATTACATCAACAAATCATTTTTGCAGAACTGACCTGTAGCTACACCATTTGTTGCATTTTCCCTATCATCATTTTCCCCCTCTATTTGCTATTCAAGCTTCTCAAATGTTGCTGGCAATGTTGGTGTAATGACGACGACGATAGTGACGATGATGATGACGACGACGATGACGTAGAAAATCAGTTTGCCGCAGTTGCAGTTATGGAGGATCAGCAACAAGTCGTCCAGTACTACAAAGTACATAAAGAGGTTGAAATACGTGACGGAGTTGCGACTGTTTGTGAGAAAGTAGAAATTGTCAGGGTACAAACTTAAAATTATTGTGTCAAGAATCTAAATCTATAAGGCATGATTTACGTGCATGCGCATACGCATTTTTTGGTAAACAAGACTGTATTGTGCAAATGTGTGTCTCTAAATGTGTGGGTTTCGTTTCACTTGCAAGTGATGTGTTTTTTGCCCCAACAGTGTTTGTTAGCAAAGTAACCGCTGTAGGTCTATTCTCTTCAATGTACAAGGTACAATGATTTGTTAATTGACATGACTCATTTTTCGCGGATTGCGGACTGTAAACCATTGTTTCAACGCAAATTGTTAGCAGACCGAAGTGTGATGTCTGGTTAAAATACACCTTAAATACAAGCAATACGGTACAAGGCAGTGGCTCTCAAATCGTTTCAGGCCATAGACCACAAATCGTTTTGAGGAGTGATACGAAATAATTCACAGCGGACATTCGATCAACCTACGATAAATAAATATGCGCCTATTTTTAGCTTGTCACAAATATAGCGGACCAGAAAACGCCAATATGAACCACTGGTGATCCTTGGACCACCAGTTGAAAACCAACAGTATAAGATGTGAGCCAGGAAAAGCCAAGTATTAATGTGGAACTGTTTTCAACGGTATCCACCAGTTTATGGTGGGTGAGATGTGTACTTTGTGGTATGATAAAATTTCCAATGTCAAATATAAGATAGCCAGTCAACTGTCCAATCGCAAAATGAGAGAGATCTATCTATTTTAGATCTTTAGAGAGATCTATCTATTTTAGATCTATCTATCACAAATAGAACACAACACGCAAGTTCTTACTGGCTAAATATGGCATTTTGTCTATATTTGGGCTTTAACTCGTTTTGGGCTTTTATGTTACTAATCGTCTGTACAAAAACTAATCACGTTATCTGCAAATTAGTTTGTGCTTTGAGTAGCTTAACATCGTACAACTGGTCTCTTGCAGTGCATTGATCTAGTATATACCAACTTTAACGACATACGATTTAAAACACTCCGGTTTATTAAGGTTTGGCCAGATTCGGTCAGATATTTGATTTCAGTTTAAACCTGTTTTGGGGAACTAGTACATGTTAGTGGTCGTGGTAAAATTGTGCCCGTGTTAGCAGAGTACGTTAAGTTTTCGCTTATTTATGCATATTTATTTCCAACATTGAGACGTTTTAGGGAAACCACCACCAATTTGTTAAATAGAGGTCTAGTTTTGCAGGTAATTAAATTTAAAACAAAGATGCGTTGCATTTTTTTTCTACCTAAACTTTTTTAAATAATTTTTAGCTTCAGTAGCTTCCGTTTTTTTTTTTTGGCTTTTTCTGCCTTTGGATGGGGGGGGGGGGGGGGGGGGGGGGGGGGGGGGGGGGGGGGGGGGGGGGGGGGGGGGGGGGGGGGGGGGGGGGGGGGGGGGGTTTTAATTAAAGCTGAAATTAAGGAAAATGGTCTGACGTTAAAGGTTATTAAGTTAAGCAAAGTATGTACATTTATTTAAGGTTGTTCATTTGCATGGCGTGGCATGGCGAGCAAAACAACATGCGTTTTAGCGTGCAATGAGGGAATTTTATGCTTGATTTGTCTCACTTTCTTTGTCATGGACTAAAATGAGGAACTAGTTCACAGTAAACAACTTTTTTACAAGGGACTATATGTTATCAAAGGTTATAATCCAACAGTGCAGTAACTTCATGGGGGGGGGGAGTGCAGTAACTTCATGTCGAGTTTTTCAACTTATTAACAAAGTTTTTCGGCTCGAAATATTTTACAACTTGCTGATTTACGTTAATAGTGCATCATATTTTTGTCTAACAATTTTTCAGTTAGCTTTTGTAGCTTTTTTGTCATCAAAGAACAAAACAGTTAAGTGGAATCCAAGCATCATTCCCGGAACAGTATACCAAGAATTGGCGACATGTCATCAAGCGACGACGACGATGGTAAATAAAAGTTGCAAAGGGGGGGGGGGGGGGGGGGGGGGGGGGGGGGGGGGGGGGGCAACCCGCAAAACATTACAACGAAACTAAAACTAATAAGCTTCCGTTTTTTTTTTTGGAAAATGGTCTGACGTTAAAAGGTTATTAAGTTAGGCAAAGTATGTACATTTATTTAAGGTTGTTCATTTGCATGGCGTGGCATGGCGAGCAAAACAACATGCGTTTTAGCGTGCAGTGAGGGAATTTTATGCTTGATTTGTCTCACTTTCTTTGTCATGGACTCAAATGAGGAACTAGTTCACAGTAAACAACTTTTTTACACAGCTACATTGAGCAATACGTTCCATAAAATACGTTCAAAAGGTACGGAGTTAGCAAAATATTACTTTTTTTGCATAAAATATTTTTTAAAGTAAATTATAAAACTATATTACGAAATTATTATATGTGACAATATATATATTACGAAGAGTACATAACCTGTTACAAGCATATAGGTTTACGCCGCTCAGTACATTATGAATTTTCTTGTGCACCAGTTGAGTGAGATGTATCGTTTAGTTAAGGGGACCGTACAGTCATAGCCTACTACAAATTTAGCTTGCATTGATCTTCGATACAACGTTATCACAGATAAGTAGCTAGTTGAGGGATATAACCTAATGCCCAACAGCCCTAAAACGTCTTGTTTAAGCCATTGTCTACTATTGACCATTGTGTATGTCTTCTTTATTATAGGCCTGTCAATCAAACTTTCGGACCTAAACGGGCTTCTCCAAATCGATTCGGGTTCGGGCCGGGCTTCGGGCTTATACTGTTGGCAAATTTCGGGCCGGTAAACAACTCTGGTCCGCCTGCTAAAAACGTTTTCTTTTACAGAACTGACCCTTTGTGATTGCATAAGTTGCATCTTTCTTATTGCGATTCTCCCCTTCTACCTGCTCTACTTGCTGTTTAAGCTCCTCAGATACTGCTGGCGATGTTGCTGTAGCGATGAAGAAGACAACGGTGGAGAAGAACCACCCGCCGCGGGGGGGGGGGGGGGGGGGGGGGGGGGGGGGGGGGGGGGGGGGGGGGGGGGGGGGGGGGGGGGGGGGGGGGGGGGGGGGGGGGGACGCGCCCCAAAGAGTTGTGCAATATTTTAGAGTCCAGAAGCGAGTTGAAATACGGGACGGAGTGGCGACGGTCAGTGAGAGGGTACAAGTCGGCAGGGTACAGTTATAAAATCAAAAATTACAAACTTTAGCATTTCTGCATATATCTGTATGTAATTCTTGTTTTATGATTCGTAATGATAATAATTGCAATGGACATTTCCGTTGATTTGGAAGGAAATGTATTAATATACAGTTCAAGAAACATGACTGGTCATAAAATATTGTGTTTTGTGTAGATATGTGTACATTATATCTGCTTCACTTTTACCTGATTGCTTTGACTTTGTTATTTGTTAAACCCACCAATGTTAGTTAGTAAACTAATCCCTGCAAACGACTGCATGCAACATACGAAGATAGTAGGTAGTCTTAAGTTTAATTTGATAATCTCCATGTTTATTAATGAACGGTGTAATATTGTAAATCAGTTTTATTCATGTAAAAACAGAAGATAAGGTATGATAGATAAAATTTCATAATGTGAAATTCGAGCAAGCAAGTACAGCAAGCATGTTATTGTAGCAAATCGCAGGCTAAAAAAGTGGTATTGGCCCAATCAGAGATTAGTGGCTGCTAGTAGTGATGTATCGATGGTATCTAACGATTTCAGTGGTATCGATACTTGTACTCGGTATCGAAATATTTTGTCTCTATTTTCGATACCAACCTGCGAAACAAAGGTCAATTTACACCATAAGAATACAGGCAACTTCTTGCCAATATTTGCTTCTGCCGATTTCGGCCAATATTTGCTTTGGACAGCACAAAACCGGGAAAAATTCCGCCAGGTTACGTACATTTTTTCGCTATCACGTGGTGATTACATTCTTCGGCATGTGTGTGTGCACGCCTGTACCCCGACCATGGCAGATAAATTAGCCAGTGATATACAACTAAGTACAACACTACACCTATGTACTTGGTACAAGTACTCGGTATCGAAGGTATATACATGTGGTACTCGTACTAGGTATCGAAACTCGCTTCAAAAACCTGGTATCGTTCCATCACTAGCGGCTAGTGCATCGGCAATAGGAAACTACAGTAACCCCTATTTCCACTTGATGTTGACGACAAAATTCAATACGAGCACCATTTTTTAATATGTAATTAGTAATTTATTAAATATAAAATGATTTTGAATTAGAAGAGCTCCTACAGTCAAAAGAGAAAACTGGGCCAAGCTCCAAACTTAAGAACTCATATCACAAAAAGTTTGTCAAAGTATAAACTTTACCAGCATTCAAGATATGAAAATAGTTTTTAAACATGCTATGTAGGCCTATACATTTATCACCATCATCATAATTGGTCAAGTTTATTGTTTTCAAATCGCTAAGTTCTAGCCGCCTGCTAATGTGGAAAAAATGTACCAACACTGTTTGCCTAGCTTCTATAGATGGTATTATTAAACTTGAAACCAAGGCAACAAAGTGATCAGATAAATTTAAGACAAAGCTGTTCAGTGATTTTGACTCAATGGGAAAAGAATGAAGCAATATAAATTTTGTACCTGTCCTGTCGCAAGATTTGAGTATCAACCCGATCCCTTCTGAACTATGATTGAAATATAAGGGGGGGGGGGGGGGGGGGGGGGGGGGGGGGGGGGGGGGGGGGGGGGGGGGGGGGGGGGGGGGGGGGGGGGGGTCATCAGATCAGTACTAAACCTTACCCGAGTGCTGAGGGCAGTGGCACCCTTGTAAACAACATATCAGATATGTAAGAGCGGTATCACAGCCTGAACTTACAACAGTTTTTTTTTCAACAAAGGTTTAAACACTGGATAGTGCAATTATTGTGTCCACAATACACGATAAGCTTACCAAAACAGACATGATAGATAGTGAATTGAAGGCAAACAAATAACACAAGGCCAGTAAAACCTAGGAAGTTATACAACCGATTCTTTCTGCTGGATCAGTTACATTTACAAGGACGATTAGCAGGTTTTGTTTAAAAGGATTGTACAGCCAATAGTATCTCTGAAATCGTGAAACAGATATGGGGGTGTGGGAAATTCCAGTCGCTTAGGGACACAGGAACGCTGGCCGGAGTCAAAACAGCTAGGACTTTAGATTAGAGTTGCAGATGGTAGGTGCGGCAATTGACTACATGAAGGAAAATGGGAAGAACCAATGTCTACGTTGTGGAAGATGATAGCGTAGGTAAGTCCAACGCTAACCACGCAATAACATCAATGGTTGTTTTTGTTTTCACAATGCCATGTAAACGTGCTGCAATCTGTAAGCAAGTTTACTGCCAAGAAACACAAACACTCTGTTGAAACAGCAAACGTTTTGTCTAGTTTTGATCAAGTTTGCAGGATCGGTTTGTCAAAAAAACTTGCAAATATTTTTCGTAAAAGCAGCCATGGTTGAAATACTTAGTTTTCTGCATAGATCAAGCAACATAAAAATGAACAATCAATCTTGTGGTGTGACTGGTTTAAAACAAGCTTTCGTCAAACGTCTAGGCCAGCGCTAAA
>QLIY01000295.1:104104-132866 GCA_003260075.1 Phallusia mammillata
CAAGATGACCTAAGTTTCGGTCAGCTATATTTGAAACGTGAATTGGTTTTACTTTTATTTCCTGCGTAACAAGTTCTTTAAAAACTAAATCGTTGTTAAAATGACTGATTCGGCAAATCGTCCTTTCGGTATGTGCATACGTTATTGGACGCACAGCAAACACCCCAACCACACAAAGAAATGTATCAAGTGACTATTTACAATATAATGTGACAGAAACTACAGGCTAAAACACAGAAGGTATCGGCGCTATTGATCAAAAGTCGCACCCCTGGCATTTTTTTGAAGCTCTACGCCTATGGCAAGGAGGCTTTAAATTTTGTCAAAAACGAACAATTTAATCTTTACAGAGGTTAGAATAAAGGCCAAGAAGAATCAATAGAAACAAATTTAATTGCGTGACAAATGTTTACTACCTGAATGTGCAAAAGCTCGCGTGCCATTTGTAAATGCTCTGCGTGCCACTTTTGGCACGCGTGCCACGTGTTGGACACCCCTGGTCTACTGCTATAATAAAAAGAAAAACGAAGAACAGCAACAGGCTACAGTTGCTCCACACACAAGAATGTGGTCGTACTTCAGGGGAGAGCCAGTTGGTGTAACAAATGTGCAACCGGCCGGTGGTCCGGTTCAAACTGTACAAATCATACAAACCGTTCAGCCAGTACAAACCAAGCAACCAATGCAAACCATTCACCCAATGCAAACCATGCAAAATGTTCAACCAATGCAAACCATTCAACCAATGCAAACCATGCAAAATGTTCAGCCAGTGCCAACTATGCAAACAGTACAGTATGTTTAGGACCCATGAAAGTATGCGGATATGAATGGTGTTTTGTATTTTTCCACTTTTGTTATGTAGTTTTTTTAGGGCTAAATCAAACACTTTAC
The DNA here is from genome assembly GCA_003260075.1 of Phallusia mammillata. Lineage (NCBI taxonomy): Eukaryota > Metazoa > Chordata > Ascidiacea > Phlebobranchia > Ascidiidae > Phallusia > Phallusia mammillata. The sequence goes on from QLIY01000295.1 coordinate 104,999, forward strand.
AAAGTTTGTGTAGTTGTGTTGTCTTAATTGGATCGTTGTCTTTGTAGAAGTCATTACTGCACTGTTTGTGTTTTTGTGTCACAGATTATAATTCCAACCGATCCCGTATTATGCACCAGAACCCAAACAAGTATTTTTTTTGATTTCCTCATATTGTTCGTATTGTCAATTGAAGTAATGTCGTTGTTTATTCATGTGTTTTGATTTTTGACAAATTTTGTAGTTACGCTTTTCGTACATTGTTGTTGTGGAAGAAAAAGTAAGAAATAATGTTTCTGCGTTAAAAAAGGTAAATAAAACACTAAAGAGCACGATGCGGTCAGTTTGTTCAGGTTTACAAAATAAAAAAAATTGCAGTGCAGAACATGGCAGACGAAAAGGGACATATCAATATTTTTCAGTAAAATTTAATCCATTTATAAATTGCTTGTGGAAACTCTATTCTAAAGAAAAGTAAACCATAGTATCTTATTACAAAAATAGACTACAGGTTCTTATTTACGTGTGATTTGCTGACAAAGGAAAAAGCAGAAGCAAACAGCAAAAATATACAAAAAACTTGTTCAAAGTTTCTGAAAGTAAAACTGCAACTAAGAAAATAATTCCAGCAACCAGAATGTGAATTATAAAATGGAAAGACTGAAATTATTCCAAGAGTTCAGGCGCCATTGTTCGGTATCTATAAACATTCAATGTATATACCCACAACTGTTTTTTAAAACAAACACAAGCATATATACTACGGTAGGCGGCCGTCTGGTAAAACAAGGGTCTGCGATGCAGCCAAACAATTAGGCTAAATGCCTTTTTTTCATGGTATTAATTGATCCTCTGCTACTAAAAACTTTGTCAAAGTGAATTTTGCCGTTTGGGGGGGGGGGGGGGGGGGGGGGGGGGGGGGGGGGGGGGGGGGGGGGGGGGGGGGGGGGGGGGGGGGGGGGGGGGGTCTGCCTACCTAGGCTATATGAGATGTTTTCGTTCATCATTTGCAAAATACCTCATAACTTACCAAAAAAGTTAATAACCCACCTAGCCTATGAATATAATATGAATAAAATTGGCAATTTATTTCTATCATTCACGTACTGTTAACTAACTTTTTAACCACTTGTTGCCGCAAGAGATTCTTTGTCATTTGATTTAAAATCTTAAGCTAAATGAAATCAATGTACTTTATCAAGGTTGTTTGCTTCTCAAAAGCGATTCGTACGAATTTTTCTTAGCTTCTTAATGCATTTTTGCCTAAATTTGTCATGAAGCCGAATAAGCGGTTTTGAAATTATCATGTATAATATGAGGTGGCGGGGGTGCACTTGCGTGTACACGCGCTTTTAATTTCAAGAAGCGTTGTTGGAATGCAAGCTGGCAGACGATGCACGCAGCTATGGTGTGCCAAGTAGAAAAGATCCCAGTGAAAGTGCGGTTGTGTGAGCCAGAACGTCAGTGCGCAAGCTAGAGTTTCATATCTGTGTGTACGTCACTGCGCAAGCTGGTTTACACTATTAAAAAAACGTGCCCCTAGTGGTAAGATATCTACAAACAATGAATAACATACAAACANTCCGGCATTAGTTAGACCCAGGAAAAAGTTATTCAAGCAAGTACATAAAATCACAATTCAATTACGGAAGTATCCAAGAAAAAGCTGTTGAAACGAAGTGAAAAACTACACATGGAAATACGCATGGTTTTGCCAAATTACGGAGAATAACTGAAGCATGTCTCTATCTCTCCTAATTTATTATTTTAAACAGAAAAAAAGATGTAGCCCAGATTTAATGACTAAGAGCTTACCAAATTCATTTAGTAATTTCCATTATCTTTATTTAATAATGGCCTTATGTATCAGGTATTCAAATTTATTTGAATTATTTGATTTGAAAGGAAAAAAATTATTTAATTATTTGAAAAAATGAAAACCTTTATTTGATAGCAGCCCTATCCAGAACGCAAGCGCGCGAGGTAGAGTTTTATGCCTGTCTGTACTTCACTGTGCCTGCGGGGCAGCACGTGGGCGTACGGTGACCGGCGAGAAATCCTGTGTGGATCTAAAATAATAACACGTATAATGCTGGGGGGGGGGGGGGGGGGGGGGGGGGGGGGGGGGGGGGGGGGGGGGGGGGGGGGGGGGGGGGGGGGGGGGGGGGGGGGGGGGGGGGGGGGGGGGGCCAACTATCCGCTGGCGCGCAAGCGTATGTGTGGATCTAACCGTATAGTGACACCGGGAAGCTAGCTGAAGTGAAAATAGCTAGGACTTTTGATTACAGTTGCAGATGGTAGGTGCGGCAATTGACTACACTAAGGAAAATGGGAAAAACCAATGTATACGTTGTGAAAGATGATAGCGTAGGTAAGTTCAATGCTTGTGAAATTATATAAACACGCAATAGCATGAAAAGTGTTGTCTCGTTTTGTACAAGTTTGCAGGATTGGCTTCTCAAATAAAACTTGGCGGTAAATGGGGGGGGGGGGGGGGGGGGGGGGGGGGGGGGGGGGGGGGGGGGGGGGGGGGGGGGGGGGTAAGAACCAATGATGGTAAATGATCAGTGCTCGCGTTGTTTTTATGACTCGAATTGGACCTAACTCATATTTTACTCTACTTTTGACACCGTTATTAAAACGCTATTAGGGTTGGGTTCAGGTTTTATACACCAACAAAACCAACTTAGTTTCTAACCCTATCCCAGTCTCAACGTAAATTAAAATATCTTTGTTCTTTATGCCCTCCATTGAAAATTAGCAAACTTTTTGTGATTTGACCTACGTTAGTAACTGAAACTTTTTAAACATTAGCACATTCTGCATATATCGAGCAACTTAAACATGGACAATCAATCATTGGTACCTGGTTTAAAACAAGCTTTTGACAAACGTTCAGTAGTAAAATAATGACAAGAGTTTTTTTTAAATGTACTGCCTATTGAAATGTAATTTTGATAACATATATGATTTTTACAGATTGCGGCGAGTGCATCTGGCTTCTTTTGAAACTTACGGGTTATCTACTTATAATCGCACTCGTGCTTGTGATTATTCCATTCTACCTCATCTATCTGTTGATTGTCTACTGCACTACCAAGGACGAAGAACAGCAGCACACTGCCGTTGATCCACACACTAGAATGTGGTNTGGGGTCACGGCACCAGAAAGGTTGGGAACCGCTGGTCTAGGCATAAAACAATGACAATAGTTTTTTAAATGATTTTTGCAGATTGCAGCGAGTGCATCTGGCTTATTTTGAAACTCTCATTCTATCTACTTATAATCGCACTCGTGCTTGTGATTATTCCATTCTACCTCATCTATCTGTTGATTGTCTACTGCACTACCAAGGACGAAGAACAGCAGCACACTGCCGTTGATCCACACACTAGAATGTGGTCGTACTTCAGGGGAGAGCCAGTTGGTGTAACAAATGTGGGAGGTCCCGTTCAAACTGTACAAACCATACAAACCGTTCAGCCAGTACAAACCATGCAACCAATGCAAACCATTCAACCAATGCAAACCATTCAACCAATGCACACCATGCAAAATGTTCAGCCAGTGCAAACCATTCACACAGTACAGTATGTTTAGGACCCATAAAAAAGATATTCACATGTGAACAGTGTTTTGCATTTTTCTACTTGTGTTATATAGTGTTTAAGGGCTAGAGCTAGACCAAACACTTTTTTTACATAGTTTGTGTTGTCTCTATTAGATTGTTTTAGACAAGTCATTAATGCACTGTTAGTGTTTCTGTGTTATAGAATAGATAAATGATAATTCTAATCGGCACGGTATTATTTACAAAAACCCAAACAAGAATGCTCGTTTTTAAAATTTCCACATATTGTACTTATTGTCAACAGAAGATAAGACGTTGTTTCTTTGAAGTGTGTTAATGTTAAATAAAGTAGTTACGCTTTTCGTAAATTGTTTTCTCGTTGTTGTGATAGAAAATGTACGAGGTTATGCTTCAGTGTGAAAAACCGGTAGAAAAAAACACTATGAAGATCACGATACAGCAAGTCTGTTAAGTTTACTAATTACAAAACCTGTGCAGTACAGGACATTGCAGACATTGCAGACATTGCAGACTAACAGAAACGGACATTTCCATATTTTCCAGGAAAATTCAAAGCAATCACGTTTTGCTAGCCGAAAGTCCATTCCAAAGCGAAACTAAACCGTTACGACGACAAAGTACCTTTTTTACGTGTAATTTGTTGACAAAGGGAAAAGCAATAGAAAACGAGCCAAAATACACAAAATTTGATTGAAGTTACTAAAGTAAAATCTCAGCCTTGGAAATAATTGCAGGAACCGGACGGAAATTGTGTAAAAAGACTGAAAATATTCAAAGCGTTAGGTAGATCCTATAAACCAGTGGTTTAAAGTTTTTTTTTTTTTTTTTTTAAGGGGGGGGGGCTGACGTTGGAGGTAGTAGTGTATATTATTCGAACCTGAAATTGATGGAAATGGTCTGACGTTAAAGGTATTGTGTCCAGAACTTAAGCAAAGTATGTAATTTTATAAAGGTTGTTCATTTGTATGCCGTGGCGTGTCGAACAAAAAAACATGCGTTTTACAGAGTCATTCAGCATACAATGAAGGAATTTTATGCTTGATTTGTCGTACTTTCTTTGTCATGGACTAAAATGAGGAACTAGCTCAGTAAACAACTTTTTTGAAGCCCAATGGCCCTAAACCGTCAAATTTTTTTACACAATTTGCTTTTAAATATCCGCACATGCTCTGTGCGCCCGCTTTTGGAAATTAGCAAATTTGATTGAAGTTACTAAAGTAAAGGGGGGGGGGTAGTATAAACAGAAGATAAAGTATGAAAGATAACGTAATAGAAAATCCGAGCAAGCAAGTACAACAAGCATTTCTTTACAGCAAAACGCAGGCTAAGAAAAGTGATATTGGTCCAATTAGTTCTCGAGATTTGTGGCGGCAAGGCAACAAGCGATCAGATAAATTTAAGACCAGGCTGTTCCGTAATTTTAATTCAATAAATACTACTCAAACATCGGAAATTTTTCATTTTCGAAAAATGTGCGTACATTTTGATCTGCACACTTTAAAAAAATGTGCGCACATTTTGATCTGCACACTATACAAAAATGTGCGCACATTTTGATCTGCACACTATAAAAAAAATGTGCGCACATTTTGACCAGCACATTTTACTCGTAAATTTTTAAAAAAATGTTCGCACACTTTAACCTGTACATTTTCAAAGATGTGCGCACATTTTTAACTGCACATTTTGGCACGTGCATATTTTTGAGAATTGTGCGCACTTTTGGCACATTTTTCATTGTGCAAATATTCGCCATAAGCCCTGTCGCAAGATTGAATATAAACATCGATCCTTTTTGAACTATAATTGAAATGTAAGTGTAAAGCAATTCATCAGGTCAGTCCTAAACTTTACCGGAGTGTCAAAGGCAGTGGCACCCTTGTAAACAACAGAACAGGCATGCAAGGAACGTATCACACCCTGGACTTACAACAAGGTTCCAACACCGGATCATGATTATTGTGTCAACAACAATACTTTATGATAAGCTTACCAAAACAGACATGGTAGATAGTGAAATGATGGAAGACAAATAACAAAACCAGTAAAACTGTAGGATTTGAGCCTTACAACCTTGCGTGTTCAGGATTGGATATTAAACGCTCCAGAAGTTCGGTTCATTCGTTTATTTCGATTCTACTCAGAGCAATACACGAACATTAGTTCAATGCAGTACAACGAAAATGTCGAATAGAATGAAGGCTCTGTCTGACTTAATACAGATATATAGATCTAACCATAACGTCAGTAATTTCAAATATTGTCTACCAACGCTCAACGGTTAGCGACCAGTAGCTTAGCAACGGCGCAACAAGTGCGCTTTTAGGGGACCAACGCGGTCTAAGTAAACACTGACAACTTCGTACACAATGAGTTAAAGGGAGAACAACAGACCATTACTGCAAGCAGTAAAAAAGTCGTACGTGAACAAACAATATTTAAGATATCTAAAGGGCCATTAAAATTTAAAGGGCGCGTTGCTTGAAAACAACAGCCAAACATTCCACGAGTGGAAATCCAATAAAATCATCACACATTAATGAAACTCGATATTAATACGTTATACAAGCGATTCTTTCCACTGGATTTGTTCAAAGGCCGATTAGAAGCTTTTATTTAAAAGGACTATACAACCAATAGTAATTGTGAACTCGTAAAACAGATATGTGGGTGGGGGGAATTCCGCTCGTTTAGGGACACAGGGAAGCTGCTGGCTGGAATCAAAATAGCTAGGACATTTGGTTATAGTTACAGATACGGTAGGTGCGGCAATTGACTACACTAAGGAATATGGGAAGAACCAATGTATACATTGTAGAAGATAATAGCGAAGGTAAGTTCAATTTTTGTAAGATTACACTACCACGCAATAGCATCAATGGTTGTTTTTGTTTTCACAAATGTCATGTAAACATGCTGCAATACGTTCACAAGTTTACTGCCAAGAAACTCAAACACTCTTTTTTTGTCTCGCTTTGTACAATTTTGCAGGATTGGTTTGTCAAATAAAACTTAACGGTAAATATTTTTCGTAAAAGCAGACAGAGGGTAAACACTAAGAAAGGCAAAAGGGTTAAGAACACATGATGGTAAATGAGTGCTCGCGCTGTTTTCGTTATATGCTCAAATTGTGACTTAACAAATATTGTACTCTTTTTTTATTGTTTTATACAACAACAAAACCAACTTACTTTTTAACCCTATCCCAGTCTCAATGTTAATTTCAATAACTGTGCTCTTTATGCCCTCCATTGAAAATTAGCAAACTTTTTGTGATTTGCTTGGAGTAACTGGTTTGAAACGTCAAGAAATAAACAAAGCCAATATTTTTTCAAACGACCACCTACCAAAATTTTGTTAAAATGCACGATTTTTGCAGATTGCGGCGAATGCATCTGGCTTCTTTTGAAACTTACGGGTTATCTACTTATAATCGCACTCGTGCTTGTGATACTTCCATTCTATCTGATCTATCTGTTGATCGTCTACTGCAATAACAAAAAGAAGAACGAACAGCAGCACACTACAGTTGCTCCACACACTCGAGTAATCTCGTACTTCAGGGGAGAGCCAGTTGGTGTAACAAATGTGCAACCGGCCGGTGGTCACGTTCAAACTGTACAAACCATACAAACCATTCAACCAGTACAAACCATGCAAACCATTCAACCAATGCAAACCGTGCAAACCGTTCAGCCAGTGCAAACCATGCACACAGTACAGTATGTTTAGGACCCATAAAAAAGTTATTCACATGTGAACAGTGTTTTGCATTTTCTACGTGTGTTATATAGTGTTTATGGGTAGACCAAACACTTTTTTACATAGTTTGTGTTGTCTTTATTAGATCGCATGTTTTAGACAAGTCATTAATGCACTGTTAGTGTTTCGGTGTTAGGGTGATAATTCAAACCGATGCGGTATTATACACAAAAACTCAAACTAGATGATTTTCTTTCAAAAAATTTCCACATATTGTACTTAATGTCAATTGAAGATATGTCGTTGTTTCTTTATTATGTGTTTGGTTTTTGACAAATTTTGTAGTTACGTATCTTATTTACGCATGTAATTTGTTGATAAAAGAAAAGCAGATGGGGGGTCCCTTCTGGTGTCCTTAGCAAACCTTTAGTAAAACGATTTGGCTACGCCGCTACATGCTTGTCATTACGAAACATTTTTGTGAAATAGACAAATTTATTACCACTAAAAACCAGTGGTGTACCCAAAATTCGGTTTGCCGAATTTATTTGGCCGAATCGACTTTTTTGCAAAGATTCGGTTTCAGCCAAATAAAATTTGTTGCGATTCGGTCAAAATCGAATCTTTGCGAACGCAAATTAAAAGCGTAAAGCGGCTTTTTTTGCTTTATAAAGTACCACACAATCTTTCGCACTATGCCATTAGTGAATCGCGTAAATCGCGTATTATGATTTTTAAAACTTTATCGTTTGTTTCCACTCTAGACAAAAAGTCAATAATTTGTTGGCAGGCTGGCAATCATGGCCTAGACAACCTCAAAACCCACAAGACTAAGATGATAATAATAAAACACAACTATCCTGTTGTGTAGCACCACTGTTTGCCTGGTAAAACAACTTACGTTTTCATGCCAAACGCATAGGTTACGACTTAGTTCGACGCCATATATCTTTCGATTGATTCGGTCAAATTTGTTCGACATTTTAATTTATACCCGCTCACCAAGAAAAGGACAAAGGTTTAATAGAAGATGTTTTTAAAGATACTTCATAACTTACAAACATATATAAGTGAAAACTCGCCTAGCTTGTATGAATAAATTCGGCACTTTCTATCATTCATGTAATGTTAAATAACTTTTCGACCACTTGGTGCCGCAAGAGAGTCTTTGACATTTAATATGACATTTTAAGCTTCATGAAATCAAAGCACTTTATCAAGGTTGTTTGCTTCTCAAAAGCGATTCGTGTTCGCGCAGGGCTTATACTTTCGAGAATTTTGGTCTCGGGGGGGGGGAAATCAGGTTTACGTTGTCCAAAAGTGTCTTCAAGTGAGGAATGAGTAAATTTAAGAATTGTTGTCATATGTAGTTGAATGGACATATTCCTAATTAGCGTTTTTTCGTTTAAGGGGGGGGGGAACATTTTAAGCTTTATGAAATCAAAGCACTTTATCAAGGTTGTTTGCTTCTCAAAAGCGATTAGTGTTTGCGCAGGGCTTATACTTTCGGGAATTTTGGTCCCGCTTACAACTCAGGTCTACGTTGTCCAAAAGTGTCTTCAAGTGAGGAACGAGTAAATTTAAGAATTGTTGCCATATGTAGTTGAATGGACATATTCCTAATTAGCGTTTTTTCGTTTAACAACTGATATTAATTATCTGTACATCAGAACATTTTGGACAACATGCAGTAGGTATGATAAATTTACCATATTTTGGTGACCCGGGTCCATAACAATATGATTCCAGCTTTAACCTGTCATAGAACCTGTAACACTATCGTACCTGTAGGGCGACGTTCTTTGAATCCACACTCGACGTTACGTAAAGCTCTTATTGTTGATTTGAAGCCGGGACCAACAAAAGACCGATTGTAGCTAAACATAACAACGATTTAACAGATAGAGAAGTTTAAGCTGGTGTACAGTTTACGGCAACAAAGAAACAGTGCGATATAAAGTGCGAACAATTATTGCATAGTTTTATGAAAGTATTTCTACAGTTTTAGCAAGGCTAAGCGCTCAGACACACTGGAATATTAACATGGCCAAAGCCTTAATCGTGTATCAGTTACAGTATGTTTGCAAACAAGGTTTTTGGTCGACTATGTCAATATAAAAGCATAAATCTTATCTCATTTTTAAAGTCTATACTAGTTTCAAATACAGTGTTGCGTGTATGGTTTCATTGCAGGGTATAAATCAGTGGTTCTCAAACTTTTTTATGGTCGGGGCCAAATGGTATTTTTTAAGTGTGTAGGGAGCCGCAAAAAAAACAAAACCTTGAGAAAATCACTAAAGATTATGANCCTTGAGAAAATCACTAAAGAAGATGACTTTAAAAGCTAAAATAGCAATCTTTGGTGGTTTTCTGAGATCTGGTGCGAGCCGCAAAATAAGTAGTTGGGAGCCGCATGTGGCCCCGAAAACCGAGTTTGAGAACCACTGGTATAAATTAAAGTTTATAGTTTCAAATTCAGAGTTCCTTCTACGGTTTCAATTGTCTAATATTTCAGGGTATAAATTTTAATGAACCAAGCGAAACTAGTTCGCGGAATGAAATGTGCAAGTCATATGAAATGTGCGTCACTTCATAGGTATCCAATATACCTTATTCACTATGTTAGTGCAAATAGAGGGGTGTGTTAAGCAAACAATCTCTAACTTAATGTGGATTGAGATCGGGCATAGATTTCTGGTCCAGATTCATAGCTGTTGAATGTATGAGAGGCTGAGAAGTTTGAATGCTAGCTTACAATGGCAAAAACGACAGTACAGTATGTACGTATTTTTCTTGTCTTATTTAATGTATTTTTTGTTCAAAAGTGTATAGAAGCCACACAAGCGGTTTTGAAATTAACATGTGTAATATGAGGTGGCGGGGATGCGTTCGAGTAGACATATGCTTTTAACTTCAAGAAGTGTTGTTGGAATGCAAGATGGCAGAAGATGGACAAAGCAATGGTGTGTATTTACGTAGTAAAACTATAGTGTACTATTGTACACATATTGTTTACTTTCCTCTTGGCCTCATATATTCGCTGCAATTTTTGGGGCATAAAAATGGCGTCCATGTGGCTGTATCGTATAACAAATGGGTTGATTAACTCGTGCTTTAGTCGCAACTATGGGGGGGGGGTCGGTATGTAATTATTTCACCACAATGGTTTAATTGTGACCTTACACAAGGTAACAAGCTGTACTGCAAAACAACGGTTGCGAACTAGAACAAAATGCATCAGTTTTTCGGCAATAAATTGAATTTGGTAACTTATAGCCAAGCAGTCGAACCGCTTGTCATATGGGTTCAGGCTCGGTTCGGGTTCACTTGTTTTTGTTTTTAAGGGTTCGGGTTCGGTTCGGGGGGGGGGATGTGTAGTAAAACAAAGGTGTATTATTGTACACAGGTTATGTACTTAACACATATGTTAAAATTTAAATTTTATTTCTCACACAAGCCTTTTGTGTGAAAAACTGTTGACCTTGAAATTAAGGGCTCTAACCAAAGGTAGGCTTATACAGTAATCCACGAAATTATAAACCAATTTTTTGGAGATTAGGCGAAGATCCGGTTCATCTGGAATCTATTAGCTACTGTCTTGACCACATTGCGTATCACTGGCACAACTTCTGTCCGAATTAGACAAAGATTCACGGATTGGCTGAATCCAGTTTAAACGAGGTTTACTGTATTATCTTTCGGGCAAAATGAGGCGTTATCAAAAAGAGATTAAAACAATGCCCATGTAGGTACTGCAGTGTTGTGTGGTTAAGGTACTTTCTATAAAGATATGTTTCTACAGGCTAAAGTTCGTACTGTACAGAACACTGTAGGTTGCAGAAACTTTTGCAGAATTAGAGTTCTAAGCGGGTCCCTAAATTCATACCCGAAACCGAATCGTTTTTAGGAAACCTGTTTAGGCCTAAATGGCAGTCATTAAAAATGAACACATAAGCAGTGGGTAATAATAGACAATGGCCTAAATAAGACGTTTTAGGGCTGTTGTACATTAGGTTAAGTCCACCAACCGGCTCTTTAGCTAGGTAAATTATGTCCAAAAAAACTGACGGGGGGGGGGGGGGGGGGGGGGGGGGGGGGGGACAGAACGAATTCAGGCCCGATTTTAAACCGTTTGTAAAAAAACAAGCCCAAACCCGGCCCGACCTGAAAAGCCCAGGCCGACTTAGAACTCTGTGCTAGACATTTGAACAAACAAAAATATTTCCTGTTTTTTTAGTTTGATTTTTTTAGTAAGATTACTTATTACTAGACATGGACTTACAATGAACACAACACACCTTTCCACTAAGTACATTTGCTATATACATGACCCCTTTTAATTTCTCATGTCTTTTAATTTCAGAAAAAGACTGCGGAATCTTACAGCTGTTATTCTTTCCTTGTTATTTAATAATCGTCATCTTAATTATCGCCATCCTGCCGCTGTATGTGATTTACCTAATCGGCAAGTGCCTGGTCGAGTCATGCATGGACCTGTGGCAATGTCGCAAGAGCTCGCAGGAATCAGGTGCGAACAATGCACCACCGCCAACCTACGACGAAGTAAGAAGACAAGACCGAGAACAAGCTTTACCAGGATATTACGACCTGCCGCCGCGATATACACCTTCTATGCAGCGCAGTAGTCTTCCTGCTGGGGACGAAGGGGAATTTCGAGTAGAGGTGTTTTAATTATGAGTCAAAGCGGAATGCAGCTTTTGTAATGTGGCAATTATAAACTAAAGAGTATCGGTGCAAGCACAAGCCTTGGAACCTTGCTTCATAAAAGTGACAAAAATCGTAGGAAATGTTGAATATATACAGAAAAGGCATTTAGAACAGTGGTTGACCTTTTTGCTCAAACCTCACTCAACAACCAATAAATCCTAGTGCTCCTCATGTAAGAGGTTATAGACGAATTCGCTTGGTTGCATCCTGGTTAATCGCCTAATTCGTATAATTGCAAACCGTAGCTTTAAAAAAAATGTCCGCTTAGTCGCATAAAAAAGTTTCAGTTTAATCGGATTCGTCGATATATATCTTTTTACTTTCAAAAGTTATTGTTTCACCGAATGCAAGTTAATACTTCAAAGCCTTTGTTCAACCAAGTTCCATAAATCGTACGTCGCACATTGGACACCACTGCTTTGGAAATATAAGAAGCCAGTTCATAATGTTTGATTCTAAACTGTGTCATGAAAATCGGGTTTTATGTGCAGTTGTGCACAACACAGTTTGATATTATTATTTTTTTATATGCAACTTGATTTCAACAACGTATATATGCAAATAGCAATTGTATGTTTTTCTTGCACTTATATGTATGTTTCAGAAGTCAATATACCACGACCTGCTTGTGACTTCCGTATATGTCTATTGTTGTGACAAATATATATTGATACTATTTTTAAGTTCACTTTTCTGAAGTAAGCGTATGTTAAAAGGATGTTAAATAACATTTTGTTTCTGGCGTTAAAAATGCGGTTTAGTACATGTAAACCATACATTTCTACAGGTCAGTTAGTCAGTCCAGTGTGGTCCAATTGTTAGCATTAAAGCACTTATGATTAGATGTAGCACTTATGATTAGATGGGGAAAAGGTTTAGTACATGTAAACCATACATTTCTACAGGTCAGTTAGTCAGCCCAGTGTGGTCCAATTGTTAGCATTAAAGCACTTATGATTAGATGTAAATTTCGCGTGTCTTGGTCAAGTTAGGCAGAACATAAAACCGATCTGTCAACAGATGAACTTTATGTTGCCAATGCCAGTGAATTCATTTATGACACCCCCCAAAATTTTTGTAATATTTTAGCTAAACAAAAGCCTTATATTTTGCAGACAGCATTGCTTGTGTTTTCTTAAGACGACAACCAGTTAATTTATTAATGTTGAGTAGTCGACTGTAAAGGCTTGGGCATTATTTTCGCATAAACCAAAAGTTAGATTTTAGCCGAACCAAAAACTTTAACAAAGTATCAAATTCGGTTTAAATGTTTCTGACAAGTGAAACTTCAGTGCATAGCTTAGAAAGTACCAGCCTAGGAGTCTACGCAAAGATAACAATCGCACAGTTCTTATTTGGAATCCAGGACAAAGAGTCAAAACAGGGATTGTTCGGGAACAATGCGATTGCTAGATCATGTTTCATGTTGATTTGATCCACTCAGGCACAATATTAGCTGGCGGCGTTACTGCTGGATTTGTTTTGGCTGACGAATGTAAGTAATTTTCTGCATAGTGTAGATGATTAAAACGCTGAGATATATGGTATAAGAAGTTTTAACAGTAAGCCTACTTACTGAGCTAAATAAATGTTTTGCAAATTCCCATGAGGTGTGCTGTATCAATAGAAAAGACATGTCAACAGAGCCCTGAAACACAACTTAAAAAGAAAGAACACTAATTTAGCAAATGCAGTGTCCGTTAATCAAATCTTTTTATTATCATTAAAATGACATAAAATAACTTTTAATAGTACAGTGCGTGATTGTGATATACGCAACGCAAAAGGCTTGGAAATGAATCTAACTTTGTGCAGTGCTTTGCTATGACGCAATTTGTATGTGTATATTGTAGCTTTTGGAGGACACACACAAAAAGTATGTGCCAAAAATTTTGATCATGAGTACCGAAACAAGGCGGGAACGCAGGCGAAGAGCAAGTAAGTTCTTTGTTTTAAGTGCAGCAAATGATAATTTATAACATCTTATATCAGGCCTTCTGTAGTCAGAAATGTTTGTGTTAACCTACACATAAAATGTGTATTATAATACCTTAGATGAAATGTAAAACTATGATTATGATTTGCAACGAACAATTTTTGTAAGTTTACAAACGAATATAAAGATAAAAGATGAATTTTTGCTTTAAAAGTTATGGACCGTTTTTTGCTGTAGTTTTACTTTCCAACAGACGTGTGTATTTATTTTTAGATGCCAGGCGTAGAATGCTACGGAATTTCCGGATCCTTCTGCTGTATTTGCTGGGTTTGACTCTGCCAGTCTTTCTAACAGTTGCTCTCACAAACAACAACAGAACCCTAGTAATCACTTTCGCAGTGGCCTTTGTATGTATTACTATTCTCACACTGGTAGCTTTCCTATTCTGTGGAAAGAAACACAAATGGCCAGGGTGGTGCTGCTGCTGTGATCCGGACCCAATCGGCTCCGCTCATGGGATTAGTTATTACGACGACGAGGCACCACCTTACGATAGCCTCAGTATTGGCTCAGTTGCAAGACTACAAGGATTGCCAGGAATTGAGCTGCCTCCGCCGCCTGCATACGATGAGATTCTCGTTGAACCGCCAAGTTACGACCAATCGTTTGACATTCCTAACATTCCTGAAGAATCAGAGCCACCAAGGACATGAAACGTTGTGAACAATATTGCTGGCCATTAGGCTTATTAAAATGACTACAACACGTGGGGGGGGGGCCAGAGTCACCAAGAACATGAACAATATTGCTGGCCATTAGGCTTATTAAAATGACTACAACACGTTCTCGCCTATACAGTATGGAGTACATCGACATTACAAGTTGATGTTAAGCGGTGGATTTGTTATCATCAATAAAAATGGTTTGTAACATGCAGGCCATATGCACTTCACTCTGGAATATTCGCTTGTTTTTGGTTTTGTTTGTACCAAATTTAACAAAAAAGCACGATTTACACCATATACATTGTTAAACTTCAGAAAAGCCAACTGCCGAATATAAAACTCATTTTATGTGTGAGATGTGGTATAATTAAAGTTGGTTACATGGAAATGTAAGTTGGAAGTCGGTGCAATTTACTGTGTTTGAAATTGCCCTCGAAATTCGGTCTGATTGGCTGTGATTTATTTATTTTTTTGCTTTTCCAAACTGTGAATTGTGTGTTTATGTTTTTTCGTGTTGTACATTTTCTAAGCTGTAGCCAATATGTCGAACAGTGGAAATGTAGAAATTATTGGGCCATATTTTTACACTTTGTTTACTTAAATTCATTTTCTAAGTAAAGGTTGTACATCAACGAGCATTATTTTTGATTTGTAACAGCTTTTAAATTTAAAAAATACAGCCATATCAAGTTACCATTTGGAGGTGTTTGTAAGTGACATTATATGGAAGTAACTACATATTTTAACCTTATACAGCTCTTCTGGCAATTGTAGACCCTTCATCAAATTGTAGGTAGCTTCATCAGTGTTATTTACCCAGATGAAGGGACCTGTACACAGGACGTCGAAACGTCGGTACAAACATACAATGGTCAGAAGAGCTCTTTAAGGTTGACATTATGCCTAGCAGTAGCAGCAACAGCTTATATTTAAAATAAACATGGAACATTGCTGCAAACTTTCCATTTACGAACAATCCTACACCACTGTATCCCATGCGCCACATAAGGGACGTATCTTATGTGGTTTGTCGAGAACAATGTCGAGCGACGAAATAATAGAATCGACTCGACTCGGTACAATAGTAAACGTTTTGAAAGAGTTTTTCAGCCTTCGCAACAGTTGTTACACGAAACTTTGTGCGTTAGGGTACGTGATAGGGACAATATGTAAGTTGGAAAGTGACTGCTGCGACTGATTCTGCCACAATAATATGGAGGAAAGTTCAGATAGCTGTTGTGGTAAGTGCATTAGGCAGTATGAAATAGTTTGTAAAGACATTAGATTTCGTTTAGTATTGTTGATCAGTATTAAAGGCTTGATTTGGAATCACTAAGTTTTATAACTCCAAGGGGGGGGGGGCACAATAGTAAACGTTCTGAAAGAGTTTTTCAGCCTTCGCAACAGTTGTTACACGAAACATTGTTCGTAAGGGTACGTGATAGAGACAATATGTAAGTTGGAAAGTGACTACTGCGACTGATTCCGCCACAATAATATGGAGGAAAGTTCAGAAAGCTGTTGTGGTAAGTGCATTAGGCAGTATGAAATAGTTTGGAAAAGACATTAGATTTCGTTTAGTATTGCTGATCAGTATTAAAGGTTTGATTTGGAATCAATAAGTTTTATAACTCCAAGGTGCATACTTCATACCACTCTTGCAAAGGCATTAGCACACCTGAATATGTTTTCACTTAAAATGTAGGGTTACAACCGTTTGCCCTTACCGAATATTTTTCTATTTTAAAACATCGACATCCCTAGTACCACAGCTCGGAGATTTAGTACATGGTATTTGGTTTGTTTGAAATTGAAAGCATTAGGTAGATTTCATTGTAACTTTACAAGATATCACATGTTTTTGAGTTTCATAGGGAAAAAGTATATCTTGAAAATCAAAAAAAAAACTTAGGTTTTCTACCATGTCTATCTGTATAGAACCATATAACATCGCTACTATTCTAGGTACCTTCTGTGTAGTATTTCTGTCGTTATTAATTTTTGAAGAAATATAACCTAAAACCAAGTGTATAAAACCCCAGGCCAAACAGAACCATCCGTTATACACAGTATTTGCACAGAAAATATAGTTCACCAAAAGTTTTTGAAATCTTCAGTTCCTGTGAGCTGAACAGCAATCGTCGGAATGCTGCAGGTGTTGGGTTAAATTTACTTCAAACTATACTTTATTTTCGCAGAAAAATACATCTGGACAAACTGCCTGTTTCAGCCACGACCATTACTCATCATTCTGACTACTCTACTTATTACAACAGCAGCTATCAACACACTGGAATTACGAGTTAGTTTCGGGATTGCAAGCGCATTATTCCTTGCGCTGTACGCGTACTCTATCCGTCGCTGGTTAAAGAAAAAACCCACTCGGACAGTCGAAAACGGCGGAACCGCTGGAGACACTAGATTACGAGAAAACTGCAACACATCCCGTGATTCTGACTTTAGGCGCCAACTATATATGAATTGGACGCATGGCGAGAGGCCAAGAGATGCCCCGCCATCTTACAACAAAGTCATGAGCCTGCCCGAAGTTCCGCCACCATCTTATGATGCAGCAACAACTACAGCTGTCACTTAAATGTGTTTTCAATGCATATTTCAATGGGGGATAGATTTGAGGGGTTGCAATGCGCTGCTCCGAGGCAGACAAGAGAATTCCGATCTGAGGCAAATGAAGGATTGGAAACAAAGCGAAACGAACAGATAATGTCGTTGTTGGAAAGAAACCGACCTAGATTACTCTTGAAAGTTTAAAACACATCTCTTGTTATGGAGATACATGTTATAGTATGACGAAACAGACAAAACATTTTGTTTATAAAAAGTTACTAGCGTGTTAATGTTGCACCAACATAGCAAGTGATACGCAACCCGGTGTATTAAGTAACAAACATTTTATGCCAGATAAGCGATTTATGTGCAAAAATACAGAATAAATAAAATGCCGAAAGGTGTACCACCAGAGCTGCGGTGCGTACCACCGGTTTGGAACCACTGGTGTAACAGTACAACATAAACAGCTTCAAACCGACAAAGATTACTCTTGCAGCCGCGCGATCTTCTTATCGCTGTTTTTTTTTGTGTGTGTTTTGCATTTTGTCGCTTTATAAGAAGTTTTTCCTGCAAAATATGTCATTATCCTGATGAAGGCGTCTTGTGTAGGACGTCGAAACGTCGATTGTTTACAATAAAACTGCTGGATGAGCAATACTTGGTTATACATTATGCCTGGCAGCAATAGCCTATTTCATTACTCTTGCAAGTTATACAAATCGCTTGTTATGGAATACATTTTTCCGTGCAACAGTGCAATATACAAGATTTCGTTATGCCAGATCAATTTTACCACACATTTCAACCAAAAAATGCAACACAACCATTATGGCAAAAAATGTGTGTTTTAGTGAAGAAAGCAACAATAGGCAAGGTTTGTTTGTATATACATGAGCACCAAAACATTTTACTGTGTAATGTGTTATAAGCGTTACATATGGTACGTGCTCCTACGTAAGGCAAATATTTTAGTGAGGCAAATATTAATAATAATCGAGCGCTAGCAATTAAACATCAAACTCGAGAGGTTTATGACGCAAAAGAGTGAACTGTAAACTTTACAATGTGAAACCAAACTCACTTCAAGGTAACGAATGTGCAATACCAAGCAGAAGTAAATCAATATTCTACAAATTCGAGAGGCTTCTTACAAACGTGCTTTACGGAGAAAAAAATTAAAAAAGGATGTCTTGGCATTTAACCAGCTCTAGAGCAGGGCTTTGCCTGCGACCCTATTATGACTGCCTTTTAAGAATATGAGGCAAACACGCACAAATTGGAGGTTAAATACCTGACATCAATGGTATGCGATGCCTAGACCAGTGTTTGATGCAAAAGCTTTTTAGAACATGATTGCGGCTTGTTGCATGATTTTAGGCGCTGATTTTTTAGGAGATTTTTAGGTTAGCTGCCACAACATTGCATCGCCGCTTGAGCAACCGTGCGGAAAAATGCTTCGCAAAGGGCAAGTTGCACCGTTGTCAGACAGTAACACAACGAAAATGCAAGTCATTGACCGGTTCCTATTTGTACAGGAGACATGGTATCAGCGGTCTTTTTACAAGTTAGCACTGAATTTATCAGTTCAAAGTTGACTGTGGGATTAGCATTGACGGAAGTGCTATTTATAACTGTAAATGCGATTTCTTTTATCGCACTAGTGTTTATGTCTATAAAGCAGTGATTTTTAAACCCTGGGGCGCACTCCAAAAGTTGTTTTATCATTTTGATTGGGTCGTTGATCCAATCAAAATGTAGTTCAAAAATCCTTATAATTAACTGAAAACTGTACTTTATCGCATAATTCGAATTGCAGCAGTTACTTCATACTCTACGAATGTGTCTGCGATATACAGCACTTTAGGTTTTGAAAAAAAGGGTTGCCATAGCTTTGCTATATTTATTTACGCTAAAGATTTGGGTCGCCGGGATTAACGGTTGAGAACCACCAATCTAAGGTAAGTACTGAGAGGATACTATAGAATAGGGTTACCAGACGTCCGGAATTTTGGCGAAAAATCTGTGTCCGGAAATAATTTTTAAAAACAATTTTAACGTCCGGAATTTTAGAATCTAGTGATTTATTTTTAAACTTTGTCTGTGCTGTTTTCATGCACGATGCCACCCGTACATTCATGCGAAATCTGAATAAATTGAAAGCGTTTTGGCGAGTTTTAGCGCCTGAAAGCTAACAATACTGTTAAAAAGTCCAGATCTTGTAAAACTTGTTTTGTAACTAATTAAAAAAAACAGCGCATTTCATCTCTGTGATAGTAATGCTATTTAACCAAAAATGATACCGGTTGGGTTGGTAACATGTAACGATATAACGCATTATAACGCATGTTGGCTGTCACCAAAGACATTTGCTGAAACCGTCATGAATTTCACTCACGCAGATATGGTAACCCTACACTAGAACGACCTGAAGTATAGTATTGCTAAGGTAAATAGTCGTGTGTTCCACTTCCGTATGTTAACAAGGTGCAAAATGCGCAAACGTAATAAACTTGCGGCATGTGAGCACAAGTTTTAATTAGGCTGCCATAAAAGTGTAATATTTGCGCAGTGTCAGCTTTTCAACGCGTTATGAAATAGAAGAGGATTTATGAGCAGTCAGTCAAGCACATTTAGTAGTTGGCAACGGAGATCTATAAAAAACTCAAACCACAGTTAAATTGGGAATAAGTTGTAGTGGAATAAACAGCGAAGGATTGCAGTACAAGTGTTGCTTGACACGGACAGTTTTAAACTGCAGACAAATGCAGAAATGCAAGTAATTTTAGAAAAAAAATAACTTCTTTTTAAACATGCAAACCCACAATGAAATTGATAGCAGGAAATTTAATCGGAAACCAATGATGTTCGGCATTTAGCGCGTGAATATTTTCTAGTCTTTTATTACTGGACAGTGGTACTGCGCGCAATTACATAAAATTTCAGAAATTGCATTAAAAATTTGTTTCATTTAAAAAGTGTGAATGGCGTCGCAATTAAACAGAACGATATTGTTATGAGGTCAGACAGACGAGTTAGAATATTAATTTTTGCTTATAATACTGACAAAGCAAAATTGGTGTGTTGGTTCCAACTACAGTTGAATTCTATAAATAGCTACTGGGCGTTATGTAACCTTACCAAAATGAGTTGTATTGATAAGCAAATGGCAGAAAAAATGACCAACCGAATTAACGCCCAGGATTGACCCAAAACGTTAAGAACTATATCAGTTTGTATAAGTTAAGTATCCGTAAGCTCAGCGTGCGTCTGTTGCTAGGTTCGAGGACGCATCGTTTAAGAACCACATTAATGTGCAAAGAGGGGGCAAAGAAGTCTACTTGCAATTAGATAAAACCAGTGGTTGTCAACCTGTGGGTCGCGAAGGCTTTTGATAAACAATAAAAAACAATGTATTTATCAGCAATTAAATGCCAAACATGTAAAAGTTTAAAAAAATAAATGTGTTAAATTAAACAGATAATTTACAAGTATTTCTGTCCAGGACAATTGTAATAGGATAACGCGAATAATGACACAATTTCATTTGAATTTGTCGATTTATGACAATACAAAAAATGTTGTTTTACGTGACTGTGTAAAAATAATTGTCTGAATGAATCTGCGCTGTATGAACAAAGGAACATTGAAAGTTATCAAGCAGTTTTATCAGTGTGGTATGGCAGGTTAATCATGCAGTTGTGTAAAAACTAGCAGGTCCAGACCATTCTAATTGCCTCCTAAAGTCAATCAGCTATTGTGAAGCAACGATGAAATAGTTCAAAAGGGGTCATTAGTTACATAGGGTTGCTGAAATAGGCCGCCGGATGGAAAATGCCGAAACCACTAGATTATACAAACATCACTATTTAGATTTTAGAAACACAACTTTCTTGGTTAATTTTAATCTGTGTTTGACAGGGATCTGTGGTTAGTTAATATATAACACATAAGTTCTGGAGAAACGAAATGTCTCGACTGGTTATGAACAACAACGAAAACGAAGAAGAAGAAATTTCATGTCGACAATGTTGCCACGCACTTTTCTGCTGCCCACGTACGTATATAGCATTACAAAACTATATTAGCTATAGTTAAGTCGTTTCTATGTATCAAAGCAAAATCCACAAAGCCCTTGTTGAACATATTCCAGAACAAAACAGTTCTATTGTGGTAACATATGTAAGTATGTGCAATGAACGCGTTTACGTTTTTCTCAATAATAAAGGTTCGTGACAGGTGATATCAATAATAAAGAGAAAGCAGAGTGTTTTGTGCATGTAAGGCTGTATTTTAAAACAATGGAATGATAAAAACTGAAAACGCAGTTTAATAGGTCAAAGTGTCACTTTGAAATAAACACAAGAATTGGTTGGCGTGCCATAAAAAACCACCTCTTGCTGACCCCTGCGCTATATGTTTTTTAGACTATATTGTGTGTAGTGAATGTAAATTTCAAAATTTTGATTTATTGACTTTAACAAAAAGCATGTGAAATAATGCAAATTTAGCTTATGCTCTTCAGAACCAATTTTGTGTCGCCATACTCGCCAAACCGCAAAAACACCGCATTAATCCAGTCCCCAATGCATTTCTATGTAATACGGCGTTATAGCTAAAAACATCTAATCCAGAGTGTGGTTTGCAAATAGACACTTAAGCTCTGGGAATGACAAACGGGGATGATAAAAGACCCTGCTTTAAATGAGCTTGGTTTCGTTGAGCATCTACTATATGTAGTATTGGTTAGGAATCGAAACTGTTTTGAATTGTTAAGGGAGAAATTCGTCGAAAAAGGTTGGGAATCACTGATTTAACCAGTAATAAAAACATTCTCTTATAACTAATTTAAAATTACCTTTAATTTCAGCCAAAATGTTCGATGCAGCCATGTTCATAGCGCTCAGTGTATTACTCGGTCCTGTGATCTATTTCTTCGTGATCGCATCACCGGATATTAATGAGCACACGTGTCTTGTAAAGTCCTGGTCGCTCATTGGAGCAGGTATTCTTCTTGTGGGTCTAATCCTGATCTCGTGCTGGAGGTCTTGCGTCGGATTCTATCACGAGAAAAATGATGATGAGAAAAAGAAGATAGGAACCAAAAGAGTAACATGTCAATGCGGACAAGTGAATTATGCGTACGATGAGGAGTTGACTACGGTGTAGGAACCAAACATCAGAGCGTGTGTTAAGATAGCTTAAAGCTAGAGATTTAACGCATTAGCAACCAGTGTTGGATGTCAGTTCATATACATAGACAAAAAACAAACAAAAACAGAGAAGGTATTCGTTCCGTGCGATAACTGTATTTGCAGATCAAATACACGGTAAAATAAATTTCGGACTCCTTGATGTAATAGTGAAGAGGTTTCCAACTCTTTTACTTTTGTTTGCCCATTTTTTGCTACGTAACTTCAAGTTTACTAAACATCATTCACGTATATCGAAAAAGTGTATGACTAAAATTTCCCTAAAGCATGTCAAATTTAACTCAGTTAAAAATCACTCTACTACAGTAAAAGTTGTACCGACGAAATACTAACGCAATATTCATTGCTAAGGTAAATTAGGTTGGTTTAATTACAAAAACCCCTGTAATAAATTTGTATTTCTCTCAGCTAGCGAGTAAACCTATTCTCTAAAGCCATGTTTGTTTGAACAGCGGTTTATTTTGTAAGTTAATATTTGCACGACCTATACGTTTAATTCGTAATATATGCACGACCATAAGCTCGCACAACGTTCAGGTTTACAACGAACATGCACTTTAACTTTGTTTGCTTTTTCTGTGGAATTGACCTGTTTAAATAGCGTATTTTTTATTTGCGTTTTTGCAATTATTGCGTTGATGTATTGATTTCGTTTGAATTGCGTTGTGCTGCGGCTTTTGCTGTAATCCTGCGTAAAGTTATTGATGAAAAAACAGTTTCAATAAATAAACCCAAAATATTGGCACAGGGTATGTGTAAAGGGGGGGGGGGGTTTCATACAACTCCAGATTGGCTATGTTTTATCACTACTAAAAAAAAACGGTGTGCTGGCGACCCGCGACTAGTCTTTAATATATTATTCACCTAGTATAGTGTACAGACCACAGCGGCATTTACTTACAGATGTAACATGTCGTTTCGAACAACAATTGCAAGCCAGTACCTTGTTGTAAAAATATTCCATTTTTTTCTAAATTACTTATCTTTATCGTTTGGTGAAGTGAAGATTAAAACGTTGTAATGGTTTACACCGTGATACAGACACGCAATTTCTCCCTTAGAATATTTAACAACAAGAACCTATAACGTTATTACCGAAAAAATACCTATTGCAAAAAAGTACTTTAACAAATAGTCAAACTTTTAGAATTTGGATTTTGGATCGGGCGGCTATAACAAGATGTGTGCAACCTGGGGCTATAACAAGGTGTGTGCAGCCTATATTTCGGAACGCCTCATGGTCATTCAATAACAACGGCTACAAATCACCAACTATCTTTTTCACAGTGTTAAACCCAGGACGTCTACAAGTAATCAGTACACCCAGCCCTGTGGCAAACATGGGCATAGTTGCAAAACAAGTAGTCGTGCGCCACCTATTGGACGCAAATTCGTTTAAAGCTCCAATGTTCGCAAGACCCGCGGGTAAGTGAGCAACAGTTTCTTGCACAAAGCGTCAAAAACTCCCAAGATAACGCTTGGTATGTTTGCCCACATGCAAAGATACAGTTTAGTTACAACAGAGACCAGAGCATTTTTACATCAAATTTCAAAACTGTTTGGCGATAAACTTGTGCTTATGGTTTATAAAAGGAGTACAAACACACTGGGACATGAACAAAGACGATAATTTATAAACAGATTGATTACACAAAAACTCTTTTTTGCAGTTCAAAAAGTGCGCCAGATATTAATTAAAAAAATTTTGGGGTTAAATCTATGTAACAACAAACAACACTCTACAAAATGTAATCAGTTTTCTTCTCACCAGCTATTGATCTTTCCTTAGATGAGCAGAAAAAGCGCCCAAACGCATTCTTCAAAAAAGCGGTCTTCCCGCGAAACAAACAAAAACAAAACAACCAAAAATTTCTAAATGCAAATTTTACTTAGTCCAATGAGCTTACGTTTTATTTATGCTATTAAAAATTAAAAATGCAGTATTTGTTCATGTTAACATTCGTAAACAAAAAAAAAACAATTTACTAAGAATAAATAAATCAATGATGCAACTTAAACGATATCACTGTTAAGGGTAACTGTGTAAAGCTCTGCAAAATAATAAAATTGATACGATTAGTTTTATTTATACGGCAACTGATCCATGTGTGATGTTACGTCATGCTTTAATGATTTTTAAATGCATGTTGCATTTGTTTTGCCTAAAATTGTTGGCCCTAAGCTCCTAACACATTTACTATCTCATTTTACATTTTATTTTACTGTATATGTGAAAAAGATATTTGTATTTGTGATCGAAAAATTCTGAAACCGTGTGTAAAAAGACATGGATCGGAAAAATCTTCAAGATCAAATTCGGTCACAGGGGGAAATAGTTCGCAAGTTAAAGACCGAAAAGGCTGAGAAACAGCAGGTATTAAAATATTGCTTGTCTTTTGCAGACGTTTGTAGGATGTTAAAATTACTGCATGCGCCACTTACCTACTGCGTCCGACAAAGTCTGAAAATCAATGTGACGAAAGAAAATTATCAAAGGATATTTAGCTGCTTATTTTGTAATAATGTCAGTGAACAAAAATCTAAGGTAAAATGTTTTGCAACATGCCCTCTTTATCAGTAAACCAGTTCCATTGACTAAAATACCATCATCACAATGTTTTTTTAGACTTGTTGTTACTGTTTTGTGTTTAGATTGATGAAGAAGTGGCCAAACTTCTAGCTTTAAAAGCTCAACTTGGGGATGGACCAGCACCGAAATTCCAACTCAAAACTCCAAAGGGTACAAGAGATTATGATGCGAAACAAATGGCTGTCCGGGAAAAGGTCTTTAACTGTGTGATAAAGTGCTTTAAACGTCATGGTGCATCAACACTAGACACTCCTGTATTTGAACTGAAGGTATGTTTAAGATAGTAACGTCTAAAACTACAAGTTTAGATGAAATCCTGTTGGAAAGACTTTCTACAAAGTTTTCAAGCATTAACTTTTTCAAATATCACATTACAAACATAATTTTTGTGCAAAATTGTTTCATAATTTGATCAATGCAACACAAAAGCTTGCCTGTCATACATGTTATTCAAAACTCTTGAATTAATTTTTTTTCGTCTTTGAAAATTTATCTACATATGCTTTGAGACAAATATTGATTGCTGCTAACTGCAAAACCATTTTTTACCCAGGAAACTTTGACGAACAAATATGGAGAAGACAGTAAGTTGATTTATGATTTGAAGGATCAAGGTGGAGAGATGCTTTCACTGCGTTATGATCTCACAGTAAGTTTTCTGTTCATTTCACAGTTTTAAATTGATTACAGTGTCTTTTTATGCTTCATAGGTACCATTTGCCCGTTACATGGCTATGACCAAATCTCAAAACATCAAACGATACCACATTGCTAAAGTTTATCGTCGCGACAATCCTGCAATGACCAGAGGAAGGTATAGGGAATTTTATCAGGTGATAAAATCTTCTAAAAATCTAGTATAGGGTTAGAAATATCTAATGTGAAACTCAGCTTGTAATTTAACGCCAACCCAACATATTTAATTTTTAAACAATGTTTCAAAAACTGTTAGTATTAACTATACCTGAAGGTTGCCATTTAATGGGCATGAATGAATTAAGTTTTGTGAGCTTTACTGTTAGTTAAAGCAGCAAATAAACTAGAACTTATTGGAAACATTTGGCTCAATTTGGTGGCATAGTACTTGCCAATTGTGTAGTCTATAAACAAGTAAAAATTAGAATAATTACCAAAACCATTCAATGTGTCAGGTATATATTGGTACAATGCTATTTATTCATAGACAAGTAGCATTGTCATTGGTATACTCCGCAATTTTTGATGACAGCCTTTTTTGTATGCAGTGTGATTTTGATATTGCTGGTCAATATGACCCAATGATTCCTGATGCTGAGTGCCTAAGGATTGTTTCTGAGATTCTTTCTGGCCTTGATTTAGGAGAATATGTAATAAAAGTAGGTACTTGTCATTGTGTCCACCATTAATTCCTTATCAAGCTTGTGATAACGGACTTGTTTGTAAATGTAGGTAAATGACAGAAGGATATTGGATGGTGTATTCGATGTGTGCGGCTGCCCAAGTGATAAGTTTAGGTCAGCCTGTTCTGCTGTAGATAAACTTGACAAAATGCCTTGGGAAGATGTAAAAGCTGAAATGATGGAAAAGGGCCTTACTGAAGAAACTACTGACAAAATTGGAACATATGTACAATTATCAGGTACGAAATTGGTAGGATATTATGTATGACATGATTGCGTTTTCGCTTGGGCCCTGTGGTATTTTTTGTCATTTGCTTTAAGGTGGAATTGATCTAATTGAAAAACTGCTAACTGATGAAAGTTTGTTGAAAAGCAAATGTGCTGTTCAAGGCCTTACTGACATGAAACAGTTGTTCAACTATTTGGAAATCTTTCAAGTCATTGACAAAGTTTGTTTTGAAATCTCAGTTTAAAAAAATCACAATAAAAGATGTACTACTGTTTATAATTAACTACTACATTTTTGAAGGCCTCGTTTGATCTCAGTTTAGCCAGAGGGCTAGATTACTACACTGGTGCAATATTTGAAGCAGTTCTGATGAACAGTAACACTGCCAATGAGAAGGAAAGAGTGAAAGGCGAGACTGTCGGGGTTGGATCAGTTGCTGGAGGTGGTCGCTATGACAACTTGGTTGGCAGCTTTGACCCAAAAGGACGATCAGTGAGTTTTAATTGATATCCTGGATTTTAAGTTAACATATATTTGTAAGTTAAATCTTGTCAGGCAAATTTTCCAAATGAATACCGTATATACTCGCGGATAGGTCGCAACTTTTTTCCTTATATTTAGGGGGGGGGGGGGGGGGGGGGGGGGGGGGGGGGGGGGGGGGGGGGGGGGGGGGGGGGGGGGGGGGGGGGGGGGGGGGGGGGGGGGGGGGGGGGGACTATTGCAAGTACCGTATTTTCCGGTCGGTTTATTGGGCGGATATGACGTATTTATTCGAGTATAACGCGAAAAATTTATACTAATTTTCAATAAAAGACTAGAAGGGTGGCTTAGCACATTTTACTATAGCATATACACTACAACCTATTCTGCAAACTGTAATATATTCTCTATATTTATTTATATTGGGTCCCATATTAGCCAACATTTTTATAATCTTGATTTGTTTCTGCAGGCAGAAACTCATGGGTCCCCAAAACCGCAAAGTTGTAAACAGACAACCATAAGAAACGGTGCTATAAAGTCAAACACAGTGATTGGTAGTGTTACTTAAAAAAACAAGTTATGTAAAGTACAAACTGTCCAAATCTCATGCAATTGAGACATTGTTATAAGTTTGTGTGCCTAAATAGCATAAAACACTGACATCTCAAAATGGCATATTATACAAACTGTCAAAATGTATTGTTGATTAATTCACCCATTTTGGGGGGTTGGTAGGGTAAATA
>QLIY01000295.1:133655-167463 GCA_003260075.1 Phallusia mammillata
AAGGGCCTTTTAAATCCCTAGATTTTCAGTGCGACTTATGTGCGAGTCAACTCTAAATTACACTTTTTTAACACAAAACTAATAGTGCGACCTATCGGCGAGTATATACGGTAGTTTTGTATATATTTCTCTGGAATCAGTGGTGGGATTCAGTTTTTTTGTCAGCGGTTCTATCACAAAGGTCATATTTTTCAGCAGGTTCTGTTACAAGAAGTCCATTGACAGTAACCAGTAATGCTACCTGGTTCGCTGATCTCATAAAATTTTGTGAGACGGTTCTATAGAACCGGTGCGAACCGGCTGAATCTCACCACTGCCTGGAATATATAAGGGTAAACTAAACATGGAAGTATTGGCTATAAAATGTTGAAATTTGATTCTTTCGGAAAGGTTCCATGTGTGGGTGTGAGTATTGGAGTGGAAAGGATTTTCTCCATACTGGAAGCACAAATGAAGCGAGATGGACAGAAACTTCGAACAAACGAAACACAAGTCTATGTTGCATCACCACAGAAAGGTTTTCTTCAAGAACGAATGAAGATTGTCACAGAATTATGGAACTCCAACATCAAGGTACCAAAGCCACGATCTATTGCGAAAACAGAAGTCTCAAAAATTGTTTAATATGAGAGCTAAAATCTGCAATCTGATTGCATGTAGATAGCACAAAAACGAAGGATGTTTTTTTTCTTAAATGTTCTGTGTGTGTTTTAGGCAGAGACTTCGTACAAAAAGAATCCCAAAATGCTTAACCAACTGCAAGAATGTGAAGAGAGTGGTATTCCTCTTGTGATTATTATTGCATCTGGAGAACTTGAAAGTGGGACTGTCAAAATTCGCTCCGTCACATCAAGAGAGGAAACAACAGTGCAAAGGGAGAACATGGTTAATGAATTGCAAAATCGCTTGAGTTCATGTAATGGAACTGAAGAATAATGTTTTCTGAGTTGATTTATGACAGAAATTAAGAGATAGCACTTTTGAGTAACAGGGAAAAGGGTCTTAAAAGATATGGATTTGAATGCAGCAGTAATGGTTTCTGTATTTATGTCGTACCTGCTTAATATGTATTAACATTTTTTAAACCATATTTGGTGTTTGTTGAAAGGTTAAGTCTAAAACTGAAGGCCGAATTATAATTTTTCATTAAATTTGTGTACAAAATCCACTAGGTTGGGGATTTTTGGGGTGAGGGTTTCAAATTGTAATAACAGTTCTATCTGATCTCAGATTCCCAGGCTGGGTTGGCTAAGCTGGCCTGTAGTTGCAGATAGCGCCCCTTGTTAACTTTAACAAGGTCTTCGTTTACTAAATTAAATAACAGTGCTGTGGTAACAAATACTTAACTGACTGCAGATGTCTTCACTTCTTTAGGCAATTTACTTTTTCAAAAGTTTTCAAAAACTACATTGTAGTGTGGCCAGATTTGATTTCCTAATAAAACTGTTGTCTTGCAAGTAGTCAGTTGTGAAATATCACAGATAAGAAAGTCACCTGGCTACCGACCGGCATAGGGTATATTTAATCGTCTTAAAAGGCAAATCACAGCACACAAATAAATCATGGAACATATGTTTGCAAGCAACAAAATGTGTTTGAATTTTTGCTGAAACTCTTAAACCTGGAGGCCACAGTGGGTTGAAATTTAGGAGTTTAAATTAAAAATGGTTCTGAACATTTTGGCAAGCCATACATATAAAACTGACAAAAGGGGGAATTGCAAGGTCAAAATAATTTACTCACAGAGATTAACTTAGATGTTCATTGTCAAAATTACTTGTATAATATATTATTGGACACAAACACAGCAATATTAAAAATAATCATACCAAATTCAATTAGGGAACAAAATATTTAGGAGTTCCAACATGATAATGATTTCCTTTTCCATACCAATTACCATGATGCAATTCGCCAAATGATGAACTGAATCTTCTTGAACTAGGCACATCATCTGGATTTAGTGTTAATTTTCCATTATCTGGTTCCTCTACTGAGCTTGGGATTTTCCATCTGGCCATTTGCAATTCAGTATCACTTAAACCACCATTGGAAATCCTTGCATATCCAAGTCTGTGGTCATTAAACGTGCAATGAGAAACAAAACTTAAAATAACTGGTCAAACTGATATTATTGGCATGACGGTCTGTATCCTATGAGTAATTCATGTTCAAACAGATTTAGATAAACTAGTGAGAGAGAAAAAAATGCTAATTCACAAGAAATGAAAAAGTTTGAAACTACAGTGTCTAAAAAATAGGCTGTTTTTTGTTGCTGAGCTTATGCTAAGTTTATAGGTTAACATTGCTTGTCTGTCTTAGGCATATTAAGTAAAAAAGGTGTGGGATGGTAGCATGTACATTGCAGGGTTGCCCATACACATATATGACTTGAGTGTGTGCTGAGTCACATGAATTTTAAAGAAAGAATGTGGTGTTTTACAATGGTCAATTACTTTTAATAATGATCTGCTGGAAGAGCAATGATCGTTAATACAGTGTACTTAAACAAAAGTATCATTTTTCATTTCAAATGCTCTGACGACACCTTACACCATCATCAGTGCCAATAAAAGAGACATAACAGAAGAGTACAATGTAAACACAAAAGTGACATGTTAAATGAACACTGTTGAAGCAAGTAACTTTAATCTGAACACTGTAGGCAGATTTACAACTTATGCTCTTTATAGTAGCAGCACCAGCGTTATTGCAAAAAAAATAAGTCAAACAATTCTGTACCTGATCAAATCTCTGTACATGATATACTGACACCAACGGTCCTTGTCAGTTGGGTCAATGTCTTTCAATGTGCCACTGCCAGTCAACTGTTTGTAGTCACGACTACCAGGAGCAGATGTCACATAACCAAGAAACACTACAGGATTTTCTGCTGTTCGACTTAACCTTGAAAGTTCTTCAGCTTGCAGTTTCCGATCAAGGTTATCCCTAAAAACGTGTTTTACCATTATACAAATAGATCAATTCAACAAAAGCGTAAGGTTTTATATGGTTTCTTTATCATGCATTCAACTGTATTTATTAAAAACTTTGCAACAAAACTACAAACTTTTTAAGTCAGGTTAAGCAAAATGTCTAAAACTGGAGTGTTTAAAATCAAAAAATCCAGCCAACAGCATTAATTTGGCAAACTTTTATGCATTAACTCAAGTTTGTCTATGCTTATTTCTCAAAATACTACGCTAATTTCACAGAAAGAAAAAACGGTGTCAGTGTCCTTAAATGCAAAAAGATAAACAGACAACCAGCTTTAACTACACATAACTGGTTTAATTCAACATACTAAAGCTGGGGTTCCCAAACTTTTTTGGTCTGTGGCCCAAATGTCTATTTAATAGCGACTCGTGGCTCACTATGTGCTGAAATTTGGGCACAAACAAAAAAAATAACTCAAAAACAAGCGAAATTTTCTAGCAATTTATTTTTAATGAGATACACTCCTGAAATTTGGCTACAAGATTCGGAATTCTTTGCAAATATTATGTTTTTCAAAACAAAGCGCATAATATCTACAGTATAACAAAACAGTAGAATCTGATCAAATGGCTCTGTGGCCCATTGAAAATGTCTTGGTGGCCTAGTACTGGGCCATGGCCCACAGTTTGGGAACCACGGTACTAAAGCATAGGGTCACTTACCCATCATTTCCCATATGAGTAACCACAAAATCAACCAAATTCCCTGAGATATTAACTGTGGCTGAAATAGCTGGAGCAAGTTCACCATGAGGTGAAGGTAACAGATGGTGTTGAGATTTCACAATAGGATATTTAGATAACAGAAGGTTACCTTAAAATAAATACTGTAAATGTTTGACCTATTTGAAAAAATCAACCAGAAAAGAAAGCAAACATATTGAATTGGTTGAAGGGAAGTACTTACCCCATGTATGGTCTCTAGTGGATGGTCCAAAGTCAGAATACATTCCAAGCCTTTCACCAAGCCACATAGCAATGTCATTGTTACCTGTCAAGTACGTTTAATGTTACAACTTTGACTCTTAATTAATCAAATTTTTGCAAATATTATTTTAAAAGTTAAATGTTACAAAGTTAAACATTTGCATGTACAGTAAAGTCCGGGCCCATTTAGATCAAAATTTTTTTACACATT
This sequence comes from Phallusia mammillata, assembly GCA_003260075.1. NCBI lineage: Eukaryota > Metazoa > Chordata > Ascidiacea > Phlebobranchia > Ascidiidae > Phallusia > Phallusia mammillata. The sequence goes on from QLIY01000295.1 coordinate 137,790, forward strand.
TGGCGAAGATCTGGATTAATCGATGTAGATTAGATAAAGCCTTACCACATTGCAAATCATTTGTAGCTTAAGTTTTTAAGTGAAGATCTGGATTAACCAACACTGGTTTAACTGAGGTTTACTGTAATTCACAAACATTTTATAATATCCACCAATTACAATAAAAATCATCCAAAACCTTGTGTGAGACAAAAAACAAAGACTGATATTTGACAACGACTTACCTAAATATGGCTTAGAAGCATCACTCTCCAGCAGTGTGATAACATCAGCTTGTGTATTGTTCAGAATTTCAGCCGCTCTCTCCAAACTTGGCCAGCCACGGTTGTCGTAACCAAAATGAAAAGTCCAGATAAGTGCCGAAAACTCTTTGTCCTGTATCTTTTCTCTGCCTGAATAAAGAACAACATTTGTCAAGAATATTTCTACCCCCCCCCCCGAAAACTCTTTGTCCTGTATCTTTTCTCTGCCTGAATAAAGAACAACACTTGTCAAGAATATTTCTACATTGAGATTGTTGTAACAACATACACTTTTGTATGAAATATAATTTGATGTTATCATAAAGTTGATAAAGTTGTAATTTTTGTTTTGTTTTTTCAAGAGGTTCATATTTCATCCATGTCTATATGGATATCATCAGTCTTCACATAAACAAAATGCCTAATACATCACAATAAGTTGAAAGCACTGCTTTTCACGCCAAAGATTGCCCAAACTAAGCAACTTGCAATATACAGTGTGTCCTCTTAAACAGGCATATATTTTGAAACTGAATGAGATGAAGATGGTGCCTTTAAACTTACCCAGTGGTTGCAAGACGTTGTACTTTGGCCACACAACATTGCGATATTCAAAGCCCATCAAACCAACAAGAGCCAGACCAATGAGGAATTTTCTTACGAGTCTACCAAAATTTTGTTCCTCTGGTTTTTCAATCTGTGGCTGCTCTTGAAGCCTTGCCTGAAGGTAGAACCTCTTTATTGGCAATGCCAGGGCCAGGCAAAGCGACTTTTCACATTCATTTGGTAAACATGCAGCCAGTCCAACAAAGACCATCATAACAGCTGCAAAGATTTGTGGTAATACTTCAGATGATTTTTTTATCTTCTCGCATTAAAGTATTATTATAGTTTATTTTGTTTAAATTTATTTCGATGTTGGCTATAAAAAATGCCCCCCCCCCAGCTGCAAAGATTTGTGGTAATACTTCAGATGATTTTTTTATCTTCTCTCATTAAAGTATTATTATAGTTTTTTTTGTTTAAATCTATTTCAATGTTGGCTATAAAAATGGATGTAAAACTGCAGCAATAAATATTTCCAATCTAGTTTTTACTGTTTCTTTGTTTAGTGTAACTTACTAGCACTATTGCATTGTTCAAATAGATACAAGGGAGTCTATTTCAATTGTTTACTTTTTCTACATCTTAAAATTTAAAGGATGTTTATTTCCCAAAATTAACAAATGTACTTGTGAATATACGATGACGTTGGCAAAATAGCAAGAGGCACCATACAGTTAATAACATTATACCAAACAACTTTCATAGACTATAGAACGCTTCTTATGAATAAATACATTTTTTACTTGTTTATTTATTCAGTTTAGACCAAAGTTTATGCTCCACATTAAATAATTCAGTAGTAACGTCATCTCATACCAACAATGACGTAAGTTCTTTCTCTGGCCAGTTCCCCACCAAATGGTACAAAGTTGTACGCAGTGCACCATACCATTCCAAATACACCACTTAGGTACACTGCGTTGCCAATCACCAAAGATTTGCCACGATTTTTGGTGTTTACCATTTTTTCACAAATTGTTGGCCATACAGACATGATATATAATGCCAAGCCAGCACCTAAGCACAAAATAGGTTTTTAAGTAAAGTTAAAAAAATGATATAGTGAAAAAATGAAAGTGCTTACCACAGGCAAATGCATACCAGCGATCTAAAAACATTAGGCCCATGCTTGAAATCAAACCAAACACTGACCATACAATACTTTTCGCAATGTTGGTAAACATTGACAAAAACAGTCCTGCCGTGATCATAACCAGTACCAGCCCACTGAAACACAATAGGCACATAAAGAAACAGTACATGGAAAGTCCAACAGATGTTTGACTTACCTCCATGGGGTTGGTGGGGGTCCTGTGTCAGGAAAACCCTTTACAGTGAATCGGGATATAACCGAGACTTCACCAAGTATGGCATGTATAACGAAAAACACAGCACCATACCCAATGCTTACCAACAGGTCGCTACCTTCTCTACAAAAAATTATAAAAAAACTGTTTTATGACAAGATTTTATGTATATATACTATAGCACATAATTCAACATTTTTATCATGTTGCAATAGTAATCCCCTATAAATCTAAAATATACTGCAAAATAAAGAAAAAAATAATACCAAATATTTCATATGTTTGTAACCGGTTCTAGATTAGTCAAATGCGAAACAAATTTCAGAAACACTTTTTATGTCATACTCTGGACTTTTTTCTTTCATGTCAGTTTTTTCTCTTTCACTTGTTTCTTTCGGTTTATGAGTTGGTGACTTGTGATGGATGTTTATGTGAGGTGATAGCATCTTGATGCCGATTGCCAATGCAAGGATAGTGACAATAATTTTGTTTGTCATCTGATCATTCCACATTGGTGTTATGGAGACATACCTAAAAAGTAAACGTATGTCAAGCAAATGGTAAGCAAGTAAGTTTATTTCGCAGAAAATATTTAAACTACAAAAACAAAATAAATTGAAAAGAAGAATGTACCAAGTAGCGAAAGACTCTGTGGTGACCGTGTCAGCTACCCCTTCTTACACAAACATTTACACATACACATGCACGCACACTGTACATACAGATTCATGATGAATATAAGCATAAAAAAAATCTTGTGTGACCCGAGTTTGTATGCAATGAACAGAAAAGTAGCGCAGTATTTAAGTACGTAAAGCAAAAGTTGCAAAAACAAAAGTGTGTGTAATGAAATAAGTAATACAGAAAGAGGAAAGTAAATATAATCACAGAAATATGTAGATTAGTGCTTTAAGTTCTGTTTTTTACATTTGATTTTGCTTTTGTTTTGGCCAAACATGAAACTCATGCATGCTACCTTAAATAATGTAAAATAACCCTAACATTTTAGTAAAATATGAAAAAATCCTACCATACTCTGGAAGACAGCAATGCTATGAACCCTATTGTGTGGCCCCAGAAAGCTAGTTTTCTTTCCTGTTCATCTTCTGACCACCAGGTGGATGCTTGCATAAGAAAAGCTGTAGCAACCCCAAGAGAAAGACCAACCAGTCTTGACAATGTTGATGGGGCATGAAATGATGCACAACCCCCTAACAAAAAAACAAACATAATTCCCAAGTTACACACAATAAAGTGACGTTAAATCAGGCCCCTTAACTCTTAACATATAATATTTAATTACATTTCACTTTTCATATGACATGTTTTAGTTTAATGATCTGATTTACAAACTGGAACAGTGTATTGCCAGTCTGCAGAATATGGCAGTTCCCGGCAAGATCTCATGTCCCGCGAGCAAGACCTATTTCAGCACGTGCAAAGCAAGTAATATAGGTCAAGACAGGACAATTGAATGTTTTTGGTGCAAAATTTCCGCATGAAACCCCTCAAAAAAATTGGCGTGCAAAAGTTGGCTTTTAAAAAAATCGTGCGTGCAACTGCCATACTCTGCAGACTGGGTGTATTGAACTTAGTATTGGTTCACAAAACAATATTTTTATACCCAGTCGAACATCACTGCACCAATAACCAGCATAAAAGGTTTTAAAAATGGTCACTTACATTATCAAAAAACAAGGTTTAAAGACAAAAAGAAAAACATAATACCTAACATTAAAACCAAGTAGAGTTGAATTGCTCCATGGCTTCCAAATATTTCATTGATGGTTCCTCGGCAGATAAACAAGACGGGTGAAAAGGCCACAACAACAAATGCTTCATATCCAGTAACGTCAAGTTCATTAAGAGGGTAAAACCATATCATTGGCCCCAATCCATGTACAAGGCACCAAAATGCATAGCCAATGCAAGATTCGCGAAAAAGAGAAATGAAATTGCTAATGCTTGACCCGTTCATTTTTAGCAATGTTTTTCTATGAATCACTTGTGAGATGCTTGCTTCATACACTGTTTCAAAGCAAGGAACTCTTTTTCACAGTCGCCTTTCCGTAGATTGTCCCATTCACTAACACAAGTTCCGTACGTAACAGCCTGTTTCGAACAAGACCGTAATTTTTGCGGCAGTTGTCTTCGAAGATAATCCCTGGCTTGTAGAAACGCCTGCGGGTTGTGGGGCATTTCACAAAACTGCTTTCTAGCTGAGAACGGAGCCTTACAAGCCTAAACTTTCGGAAAACGAGCCGACTCAAAGCAATTCCGCAAAGAAAATACCGGCCGATTATTATTTGCACGGAAACCAACGGAATGGAACGGAACTACTCAAGCATGCAAACAACTACGGTACTTTTTTCAAAACACACAATCCAATAAATAACTTGCATTCATTCATAAAAAAGAAATCCCAATAAAAATCTGTTTTTCCGGTACGTACTAGAACAAAGAGAAAAAATCGGTGTTTTGGGTTTGGTAACTCGCTTTCACGAAACGGTGGTCGACTTGTTTAAAGTATGGCGGTTAAGCTGGAAGTTAAAATTCAATCAAGATTCAAGACGAACGTTTTCGGTCTCGCATGAAGTAATATTTATTGTCGATTGTGTTGGTACGAGACAACGAATAAACATCACACCCTACCTTCATCGCTTCGTAGGCTATGTACTTCGTAAGCAATATATGCTTTCTGTTTAAAATAAATTTAGCAACGCCAGAAAAAAAGGCTGCCACACTTGGGAAAATAAACAGTGTATGTGCAACTGGTGTTTGAACCTGTGTCTTGTTAACAGCTTAGCAGTCTGAAAAATAGTTGTGCAATAACGTTTTGTAAACTTGTGAATTGAAACAAACTAACATGCGGTGTGGACAAAGAAGATAATGTTTCGCAATGATATTGAAAGTTTTAGTTTATTACAAAGCTACTGTTTTAATGCTAATAATCGACCCTTTTCTAGCTTTGTGTTTAATGATACTTGATGTGTGTCGTATGTAACCAAAAGAAAGATAACAATCAACTGTTCGTTTGTCGTTATGCAGCAGGATTGAAGAATCGCGAAGATGAACTTGCTCACTGCTTTCCAGATCAATTCAAACGAGTTTTTAGGTTAAAAACCACCGGCACTAACAAAAGTAATCTTACAGAACAGGTTGAAGGGCTAAAGTTCGTTATTACGCGCTTGTTGTTGGTTTTATTTTTATCATCGATGGGTGGGCAACGCCTGAAGGCGTTATGCTCACAACAAGTCCGCCGTCGAGCTGCCTATTTTATTGCAAGTCCGTTGAATCATTTTTAATTTGATTTTTTCGACTTAGGCAGTTGTTGACTTCAATTCGTTTCAACCCACAATCACCGGGGATTCACTGGGTTTGAGCAAAGCCGCTCAAGAAAACACAATCGACTGAGATATGAGATTAGAACCCTCAACCTTGTGAACACAAGGTGGGCGGTTTCCCGATTCGGCCATCTTGGAGATAAAGTAATGCAACGATTCGGCCATCTTGGAGATAAAGTAATGCATCAATGGTTTCTTTTAAATGCATATTAGGCAACTGTAGCATAAACTATAGACATATCACTTGGTTAAATGGAAACTTTATTGTGGCAACGTGACAAACAAAACATCGGTTTTATTTTTTCTCTTCTGTTGAACTTTCTGTGGCTGGAGCTTCGATCTCCGGAGTGTTTCGGTAGTTAGGAAAAACCTCCCATGGAGTTTTTAAGTCAAATTTTCTGAATTCCTGTGCTAACTCAACAGGGTCTCGCACGATTCTTTGCAATTCGTCGTCGTAACGAACCTACAAGCAAAGAAAAGATAAAGAATAAGTTGATGTAGAGTACATTGGTCGAATTTGAAAGCTTTTGGGAAAACTTTTAAACCACTGAAACATTAAAAAAATATTTGTTTACATGATAATTGTACCTCATAGTAACCACTCAAAGGAAAATCTTTTCGGAATGGGTGTCCATCAAATCCATAATCAGTCAAAATTCGTCTTAAGTCAGGATGGTGTCGAAAGAACACACCGTACATGTCCCAAACCTACATTAAACAATCCAGTATACTGTCACATGGAGGCAAGACACTTTGACATGTTATATATTCAATATAAAACAGGGAACCAACAGCCATACACAATAGCCAATCTCATTAACCACATTCAACATAATACACATAACTGTCCGAGTGCCAGCAAAAACATGCCCATTATAATTACAATTGTACACACCTCTCGCTCATACCAGTTTGCACCAGGATGAACTTGGCAAATGGAATCAATTGCAGTCACTTCATTTGTATAGGTTTTTACCCGAATTCTTTGGTTGTATGGTATTGACAAAAAGTTGTAGACAATCTAATTTATAAAAAGATACAACATTTAAAACTTTTTTCACAGTTGTACAATCATTTAATGAATATAAGGGGTTTCTCATGAATCTCATCTATCTGTTGACCAGCTAAAAAACTTAGTGAAAAACTAAAGCAGTGGTTCCCAGCCGGGGAGGAATTCCTCCCTAGGGAGGAAATTTATGAGTTCAGGGGAGGAATTTCATAAAAACTGCCAAAAAAAATACATTGGAAATGTTACAGAATATTTTTGTGTATACATTATTATGTCCATTATAATTTGGACCCAGTTCACATTTGGTAAAGGATACTGAATGGACATCCCTAATTATAAGGTCTATTTCAAATTACTATAATTTTTTATGTTATATTTGTTTTTCTTCTTATGGGGAGGAATGAATAATTCGAAAATGGACGAAGGGAGGAATGTAACAAAAAAGGTTGGGAACCACTGAACTGAAGGTTAGTTACCCAACATTAAGCAAAAGTAGTGTAACATTCATGTAAAAGCATCAAGCCAAAAAATGGTAAATAACCAGCAGACAGTGTACACTATTACAAACCTATAAAGCAGGGGTGTCCAACCCGAACACACCGCTATGCCAATTTTGGTTTCAAAATATACTCGCGTGCCAACGCTTTGAACTTTTTCGAAATTATGTCCTCATCGTTGGACAACCCTGTTCTATAGCCCCCCCCCCCCACCAGTGGGCCGCGGCCCACCGGTTGGGAAGCGCTGCACTATTACAAACCTATAAAGCAGGGGTGTCCAACCCGTACACACCGCTTTGCCAATTTTGGTTTTAAAATATACTCGCGTGCCAACGCTTGGTACTTTTTCGAAATTATGTCCTCATCGTTGGACACCCCTGTTCTATAATAACTGTCTGACGGTTTGTTTAAATGTGTTTGCAACGGGCTCAATCCGAATATTTGGCCAATATGTAGAACCCTATTAAATGATTAGAACAAAAATTATGTCTATTTCAAACTATTAGCCTATTTCCCCCCCCCCGACGGTTTGTTTAAATGTGTTTGCAACGGGCTCAATCCGAATATTTGGTCAATATGTAGAACCCTATTAAATGATTAGAACAAAAATTATGTCGTCAAATGCAAGTAAACTTGTTTGTGATACTTTCGAAACCTTTTAGACTGTTTATGCGACACAATTACAAATAGTTTGCAACGAGGCTCAAGTTTTGTCAAAAAACGAACACTTTAATTAGTGGGTTGTGTAACTTTATCCCCCCCCCCTGAAGTTAGAATAAAGGCCAAGAAGAATCAATAGAAACAAATTTAGTTGCGTGAAAAATCCGAATGTATATCATCTGAAAATGCAAAAGCTTGTGTGCCATTTTTAAATGCTCTGCGTGCCACATGTTGGACACCCCTGCTATAAAGTCTCATCAGTGCAGCTGGTAACTAGACATAGACCTTTAATAGCTAGTGTAGCCATCTAACGGCACTGCAGTTTGTTGGGAGTAACATGGAGTAATTATGTAAATGTGTGGACATTACTCAAGTTTAAACATTAATGTAGTAAGGTTACACTTGCCTCAAACCTGCAGGGACGGGTTGGAACATCTACAGCTGTTAAATCAACCAAATTTGTAAACTGGCAAAGGTGGTTGTCTCTCAAAAAAGTACAGACTGGTATAACTGAATCAGGTGTAATCAACAGCTCAAGTTCATTAGTGAATGTTACTTGCACCTGCAGAAATATGATTCAACCAAGTTTTTGGTCATTAAAGATACATAAGCAATGGTAATTAACAAACATCATAAAAGTACACTAGCAAATGCGGCCGATCTCTCATCACGAACTGCACTGATGAGACCTTATAGGTCGAAACAGTGTGCACTGTCTGCAGCAGATCATAAAAGTAGTTTTGTGAATCTGAGTACTGTGCAATTTTTGAATGAGCCTAAAAACGTTCCCTATTACCTTTTCATGTTTAAAAAAAATTATATTTAATTGACAAAATCATTATCTAATTATTGTTTTATAATTAAAAGTTAAATATAACCAGTATATATACATTATACATATATATATATATATATGTATACCAGCAAGTAATGTTTTAGATCTTTTAATGTGCTAAATATTGCTGACAGAATTGCCCCCCCCCCAACCAGTATATATACATTATACATATACATATATATATATATATATATATGTATACCAGCAAGTAATGTTTTTGATCTTTTAATGTGCTAAATATTGCTGACAGAATTATAACTGTCAACAAAACAACAGTGACAAATTTAAACTAATAAGGAATTATAATTCCTTTAGATAGATGTGTTTTTCAGAATGAGAATCATTTTTTAGAACATACCTGCTGTATAAATTTCGGCAAGCATTGTGCTATATAATCACCAAACTCAACCAACTGTTGCTTCACAACTTCTGCTGAAGCACGAACTGCAGCTGCAAATATAATAATACACAATAAAAAATGCACAAAGTAGTAAAAAATGCAGTTATTAAAACTTACGGATTTGTTCTGTTGGAGCAATAACTTCGGTTTCATTGGTGTAGTTTCTTCTCAATAAACAAGGTTGCAAGGCCGCTGCAAAGCAACAAAAGGTTTAAACATGAAAGCAAACTTTGTTTTGGAAATGTTGACTATATAAAGATGTAGAACATTTACTTACAAGCAATGGGTCGATTAGAGTATCTTAGCGTCGTCGACCTTCGCCACAAAGATCGAAACAGGCGCGACATTGTTCAGAATTATTAGACTATTCCATTCATAAGCAAAATTTGACTTTCCGACAACTTGCAAATGAATATCTTCTTGTTCTAATTTATCCGCAACGGCAAAGTTATCGTAAATCTTAATTTATGCTGAGTCACAATTTTGTAACATTAAATAACCACTAGTTTAATATTTAAGGTCATTTATTCCACAAAGTTGTTCCCCCCCCCCAAATCTTAATTTATGCTGAGTCACAATTTTGTAACATTAAATAACCACCAGTTTAATATTTAAGGTCATTTATTCCACAAAGTTGTGATTATTATTATTCTAATATTTTAGTTACATTTTTCGTTTAAAGATTGTTTTCCTTTTTAAGAATTTTACACTAAATCAAGTTTAAAACTATGCTGAGTCAGAAAACAGGTGGACTGCATTTCATGAAAAGTCACGGATTAACAACGTCAAGCTTTATAGTATTATTTTCCGTCAAGTTGTTTCTACACAGAAGGATAAGAAAACACACAAACTTACAATGTTTAAGAAGTAAGTGTGATTGTTTTAAATAATTAGTAACTTATTTTCCTTTGAATTTACATGTATTGACCCTAGGTTTGATGAATCCGAAAACATTTCATCCACCAATCAACTGAAGTCTTCAGTTCAAAGACAAATCAGAAACAAAATTATCGAACAAATGCCAGAGATTGAACCGTTTCTTGCTGATATCTGGCCAAAAAAGGAAAACGCAAAAATAATTAAATGGTAAGATTTTAACAAATGCCTTATTGTCATGCATTATTTTGAGAAATAACTGGTTCAAAAAAAAATAATTTAGCCATGACCATATTGAAATTCTATCTATTTCTGAAGAATGTCAATTCTTTAAACAAAGAGATGGACCTTGGTTTCCGACAATCAAACTTCTTCATAAATGTGAGCCTTTAAATTTGTTTGCTTGTCATTGTTGTACACTGCTTTTCTATTACTAACATTACTTCAAACTCATAAAATATTGTTAGTGTAAAAAACACCTCATTAATAAACTGGCCCAATTCTCTATTTTACCATGTAATAGATCCCTGTATATTACCAAAGCAACAAGTGGATCGAGGGGCGATTAAGTTTGTTCTTAGTGGTGCCAACATTATGTGTCCAGGTCTAACATCAAAAGGGGCCAAGTTGGATGAAGACTGCCCCCCCCCCCCCCCCCCCCCCCCCCCCCCCCCCCCCCCCCCCCCCCCCCCCCCGTCTGATCGGACTGAAATAGCGGAAAAGTCTGATCGGACCAGCGGCCATGGAAACGGGATATATGTTTTTACTTGAATATTTCTGTTGCAGGCGTTGTATGCTGAAGACAAAACACATGCTTTGGCTATAGGCCTAATGAAAATGACACCGCAGGACATGTAAGTTAAAAACACATTTCAAATTAGTCTTTTTGTGGAATATTATATGTAATGTATGCACCTTTGACTTATTTCCATGTTTACAGTATTAAAGTAAACAAAGGAATTGGAATTGAAACAGTTCACTACTTAAATGATGGCCTGTGGCATTTGAGAGCTGTAAGATGAACTGGGTGTCGGTTTTACAGAGGTTTATACTTTGGAAAAGGGCGTTTTGCAGTGATGTGCGGAATCAGTTACAAAGTGTCTGAAGCACAAATAAATCTATGACACTAATGTGCTGGTTGTGTTTTGTTTGTAAGCTGTATGCTATTAGCTTAAATTTGGGGGTGTGAGGATGATAAGAAATCAGACCAGAGCACTGATTACTGAGAATAAAAAAGACACACCAACACCCTCAGTGTTTGTACAAAACATCAATTTAATTTATGATACCGAGAGAAACACAAAAGAAAGGAAGATACAGTATAGTTTGTACACCAAGCATTTTTCAAAGAAAAAAATATACTATAATATGCAGTCCAAAATCAAAACCTATTTTGTAAATTTGGTTATTATTTGTAACATAGAGACATTTAAAAAAAAAGGATAAGTATAAGTTTTAGCACAACATTTGTTTTGTTCCTTTGTGCCAAAAATTGCATGCAATAGGTGTAACGGGGATTAAAACAACATGAGGATCTCTCAAAAAATTAGAACATTAATCACATTCAAAATCTGAATCACTGTCATCCCCTTTTCCACGAATAGTCTTTTTAGACTTGTTAGTCATAAATGATGCTTTTGAAGAGTGTTTAGCATTGTCCGGTGGAGCAGACAAATCTCCTGAGTACTGAATTATTTCACTTTTTCCTAATCTCCATTCCAACATTTCAGTAGTGAAATCATCACAGTTTCCAAGCTCAGCAAATCCAACAATAAATCCCTAATTAAAAAAGTTTGAATCAATCCTTTGAAGCATTATTACAGATAAACTCAGTGTCAACATTTTTGGCATGCACCCGTTCAAAAAACACACCCACATACAAAAATAAAACAATTAATGGTAAATGCAGGTTTTCAACCTATTCAAATGTTTAACCAGTTTTTTGTTCAACTAGTGCAAAATGCTGCAAGAATTTTAATAAATGTGCTGGGTAATGTAAATTCATGATATCATTCAAAACTATGATATGTAACCTGTAATTTTGAAAAAACAAGATTACTGAACTATGTAGTTATTGCTAAACAAAGAGCAAGTTAAAACTGATGCTTCACATTTCTGTAGAGTTACCTGTGCTGTAAAATAAGTACAAGACCACAAATACCTTTTTCACCAAGTCCCTACCTGAGTTTTTCCATCCTTTACCAGACCCATAGTAGGAATAACACGAATTCCAAGGCGCTGTGTCAAAAATGGGGCTTTTTCAACATTTAACTTGATAAATCTTGTCTCCAAATGTTTCTGTGCAAGTGTTGACAAATGACTATCCAGAATCTTGCACCTGTAAGAACAAAGTTTTAATAAATTTGTAAATGATTTTTCTGTACGTCTCAAAATGTTACCTTTCTTTTAAAATACAATCTAATTCAGACACATTAAGTATTACCTAAATGTTGAGTCTTTATAGAAGTGGCATACTACATGTTTGCTTTCTTTACAGACATCGAAAAATTCTTTTTCATTGGATAGTTCGCTGAATGTTCCATGACCTTTGCTTGTCCATTCCTAAAACATTAAAGCACCCAAGTTTAAGTAATAATGCCAAAAACAGAAATTAATTCTGTAATCCTTCTCTGGGGTTGATGTGTTAGTCCGAATCAATATTTTTTAATTTGTAAAGGACTTATACATGTCAAACCTTTGTGATTTTTGTGAAGTTAAAATCCTCACTTTTTTTCTTTCTCTTTTTGTGTTATGATTTACCACAGCTATTATAGGTATTTTTTTTACATTTTTAGTGTATTATTAATCCGACAGCATCATAGACCAAGAAAACAATGCAGTCCAATTAACAATCTTTACTAAAGGAAGCCATGCAAAGTTTTAATTAAAAATTAATAAAATAAAAATGGGACTGATTATTACCTGCTTTTGAGCTTGCGCTTTTTTCATGGCTTGTACACGCCTCTCCCTAATCTTTTCAAGGTCATCTTCATCGAAATTATCCAGTCGATTTATTTCGGCGTCCAAGTGTTGTTCCACAACCTCTGCAGCTTGCATCAACTGCTTTTCTAACATTCCCTCCATATTGATGTGTGTCACACTTCACTTCTAGATACCTAATTGTCTTATACTACTATTCTGTGGTGTAAATTCGGATAAAAATCAATACAACAAGCACAAAAAACATATCACATGCACAAAATCCTAATTGAACTGAAGGCTTTTAACTGAATGTCCACTTTTGTTTATTCCAGAGCGTCAGAGAAAAAAGATAGGACAACTTTTGTTAGAACCCTTACGATTTGATATAATTAAGCACAAATATTTTAGTCTACTGTTATAACTAAACATATAGTATCAAAATTAGATGTTTATGTGTTTTATTTAATGTACTATTTTCAATAACGTATTGGATAATTTGTCAACATTTGTAGACGGTTGCTAATGAATATTTCCAATAGAGGTCGCTGCTGCAAATCAATCATGTGATATTTATGTTGAAAGGGAAATGGCATTTCGTTAAATCAGATATTCTCAAAAATCCTTAATAGCTCTAATATCAAGAAGATAAGACAGATACCAATATTTTTAAATTTGTTTTGAAAAGATTGTGCATCTCGTTCCCAAAAGTTATTTCATTTATTACAGTAATTAAACACATTGACTTTGATTGTTAAGTTACATTTACAATATTGTTGAAAAGGAAATCCTAGAACCGTTGGAAACACATTAGAATTTATTATTATGAAACAAATGCACTTATCGGCCGAAAACGGCTAGCTTCGTCGACGCTAGGTGGGGCTACATAACGTTTCCTTGACTGCAGAAGACGCGGCAATCCACTTAAGCATCGAGAAACTTAAAAACATTCTAACCATTCAATCAAAGTTTTAAGAGTGTAAACATACTAGTTAGGATGACAAAACATAAGTGGTAAAAGAGTTGATTTAGTTATGTTTGGACCTGACTAACTATCAGCGCTAATACAACTGCCGACGAATAGTAGCCTATTATAGTTATTTACTTTGCATTTTACGTGGCAATGACTTTACGCAAAACAGTTTCACTTTAAAACCTCTAGCAGAAAACATTGTAAATTTGTAAATGTAACACTGCTGAGTAATTTCAAGGGAGTTATTTAATATGTGAAATGTATATGGCACACTCTACACTGTTTCAATTATCATGCATTCTTGTAGATCAATTTTTGCAATCTGCAATGGCTAAAACTAAGATAAAGTTCGGCCCAGATCCTCAAGCTATGAAAGGAGTTGATAAGCTTTGGGGATCTGGGTTTCATCCCACCTCAAGAAAGCCACCAGAAAAGCTACTTCATCGCTCTGACATGTTGTTTAATGATCAGGTTAGCCTCTTGAAATTGCAAATGTGCTGATGTAAAAACTTTAGGCCCCCCCCCCTTTAGTGTTGTATACATCAAATTTATCTATGCTTACAAATTAAGTTTTGTTCCCCCCCCCCCTACTTCATCGCTCTGACATGTTGTTTAATGATCAGGTTAGCCTCTTGTACTTGAAATTGCAAATGTGCTGATGTAAAAACTTTAGTTATGTATTTTCGTTGCCCCTTTTAACAACTACAACTGTGTTTAAGGGCATGCTAGGTGTTTGAACCTAATGCTTTGCTCCAAGAATACAAAACAACAGTCTTACTAAACTTTTTTTTTATTTTACCACATTTTCAGATGATGGCAGCTGAAAAGACAATTGCCGAATTTGCAGAGATTGTGGAAAACTTTGAAACTGCCCCCACTTTGTTTGAAAAAGAGGAGCATTTACAAAAGATCTTAATTTACAACAGAATGGTGGGTTGATTTTTTATTTATAATTTTAGTGTTGTATACATCAAATTTATCTATGCTTACAAATTAAGTTTTTCAAACTTATTTGTCAGGAACTGTTTGTTTTTGTTTTTCAGATCCAGCATCTAAAAATAATCTTGGAAATTTTAGGAAATATCAACAAGGAAATAAAACATGGAAGAGAAAAACTACATGAGGCTGTAAAACGACACAGTGAAGTAATCTTGCCATTATTTAACCACATCATATATTAAAAAACTTTTAACCACTGTGCGAATCTCATTTAACTGTAGCCACACAAATCTTTTGTATGCTTATCAGAACTTTTACCCCAATAAACTTAATCTGTTTTGGCTTCTTTTTTACGTGTATTGTTTTTATCATTTGAAGGATGCTGAACTGATTAGACAAAGAATCTGTTGGCTTGAAAGGAGACTGGAGACGATTGCAAAGGACAATTCACTAAAAAACTTACACAAGTTATTTGGGGTAGATTTAATTTTAGACACATTTTAGGTTATCAGTTCATTTACAAATTTTGTTTTTTATTTTGAAAATAGAATCCTGCAAGTTTAAAGTCGTTAACATCCCAAAATGACCTTGAACAGTTTTCAAATAAACAACAAATTGAAGGAATGGTAAGTCAGTAAAAAATGTGTGACCTGGCCATGCAAAATGTTGTTTCATATTGTTTTGTCCCAAACCAACATATGTTTAAATCACAGACCAGAGCTGGTGCTGTAGTTTCGCCGCCAAAGTCTATCCTACAAGGTTCCTCTGGCAGAGCAATGTTTCCACAAAGAAAAGCAGTTACGCTGCCCCCAATTCTTCATGAAGATAGTAGTTAAATGTGTCTGCATTAAAGTTTATTATCCATTTTAACTTTGTGTTTTTTCAGCTGTATCTGACATCCCAACATTAGATGATGAAGCGGAACGCTATTGGCAGAACGACCATCATAGGTTTTCATACACAGAAAACATGGGGCCATTGTTAGAGGTTTGTGCTTATTTTATTTTCTTATATTTAATTTATATTTTGTTATATTTTAAGTTGAGTTTATTTCACCAGGCAAAATCGTAGCAGCACCATTGCGCTAAAATATTCTCCAAGCCGAAATTATTTTATTTTGTTGTGTTTAAGTTATATTTTAATATATTGTTTCCATACATTGTCTCAATTTTGGATTTGGATTCAGGAAAATCCAATCTCCTACCACAGCATTGGGTTGGCCGTGCCTGGTAGTTATGTGGACAGAAACATATTTACATCAGAAAGTGGACGGCCTGCAAATTTGCCTTGGAGCTGTGAACAAGATCCAATGAAGGGCAACTTTGACATAACAGTAAGTGTCGAATGTATTTAAAATAGTTCAAAGTCAACTGTATGTAAAAAAAATATTCTAGTGGCAATATATATATGGCCAATAAAGTGTAATTTTATCACTTGCTGATGTATCAGTTACACTAATTTTATATTTTAGCGTGATGATTTAGAAAAGTTGCTGAAGAAAATCCACCGCATTCAGGAGAGAATTTATCTTGCAGCTAATCTGTCAGTGAATTTTGATCCATTGGTTACCACAGATAAAACTGTGAAGCCTCAGAGTCGTGAGCTATCCAGACAACAAGGTAATTGTGACATTATCTAACCAAATCACCCTATTTGTTTTGAACATGTATTTCTCAATAGTATTATTTTTTTTAATTGTTAGTTTTTTGCTAATACTTTGGAGTAAAATTTGAACTATGTTTGCAGACCGCTCTTCACGTACTGGAATGTCTACAGCTACATCTATCAGTGGCGATATGAGAGGTAAGTTTCAACTTTTATAATTGTCAATTTCCAAGCATTGAAAATTAATCAATGTGGGCAACTGACAAAAATGAAACCAAACAGCAACAACATTCCAAAAACAAATAGTCACTTAAAAAGAATCTAAACAATTTACAACAAAAAACAGCAAGAAATAATTTTCTTAGTTAGGTTCTTAATTGGACTGCATTAAGTATATGCTGTATTAAGTACAAAATAGGCTTTAAAAAAAGAACTGTAAAGCATTGTTGAGAAACAAATATGACATCTAATGGCGAAATTAGTACACTACAGCATGCGATGATGTCATACCATCTATTGTTTAAATTTGTTCTCAAAAAAATTACACTATTGTTTCCCAGGCATTTCCCGATCTATTGTTGCCGGAAGTTTGGCTCGAATTTCAAGTTCTGCCACACCAAACAGTAGCACCCCTACCTCATCATCAGATTCTTTTGTCCCAGTGATGTTTGATTCTGACAGAGAAGCATTTCCCCTGACCAAAACAGTAAGCATAAACGATTTTTTTAAGTTACTTTACATTTCTAGATCTTTAAAATATCATTTCATGTGTGGTCTTCAACTTTTATTAATGTATTGTGCCCTAGTAAATCTTTTCTTATTAATGAAATCTCCTTTTAACTAAAGCAACTGCGACAAGTCAGGGTCTGATGTTTTTAGAGACTGATTATGTTTATAAAAGCGAAACGCATTTGTTATTGTAAAACAAATAAAACAGAGCGACCGATTTAGCTGAATTTTCTTGTATTGTGCCCTCTATTTTTTGCTTCATAATGTCCCTACAATGTACAGGTTTCTGCCTTATTAATTATGTTTCTTATGCAAGTATTTAAAAAAGGATCCAAAGGCAACCTGTTTTAAACCTTCTTGACACTTTTTGTGCCCCCCCCCCAATAAAACAGAGCGACCGATTTAGCTGAATTTTCTTGTATTGTGCCCTTTATTTTTTGCTTCATAATGTCCCTACAATGTACATGTTTTTGCCTTAATAATTATGTTTCTTTTGCAAGTATTTAAAAAAAGGATCCAAAGGCAACCTGTTTTAAACCTTATTGACACTTTTTGTAACTGTTAAAACGTTTAATTTAGAATCTTGGAAAGAAATATCCTCACAGCAGTGATCGTTGGTGTGACACAAGACCCAATGAGTATGGCATCTCAACCCAACCAACCATTGTTGACCAACGAGACCTGCTCAACAAAACTAAATTGAGACTGTTTGTTCCAAAGAAATTAAAGAAAAGGTATAAACTATTACAAAATATCACTATTCCTACATAATATATATGGTGGTTAGAATTGACATTGGTCATGTAGCTAAATGCCTGGGTTTAAATTAGGTTTGACAGAAAATTCTTAGTAGTGTAAAATATCAAAGAATACGATTAAAAGAGTTAATTGAAAATTGAAGGACTTTGTTATGTTCGTTAAGCAAAGAAAATACATAGAGCCATGTTTGTAGTGATACAAGAAACATTGTGCAACTAGGATGTACATTGCTTGTTTAGAAATGATGTTGTGCGAGATCTCATCACACCATCCAGTGTAACTTCAAACAGATCATTTCGCAAAGTTAACACCACTGTTAGGTTTGTGGAAAAACTGAAGTCTTATGGAGGAAATGCACTTTCAATGCTACAAAAAGACAGAATTCAGGTGTGCTCACTGAATCCGAGAAATCAATATGATGTGTGTTTTAGAAAGAAACTTTTTTGTATCAGAAAGTTTGATTTAATCGATTTTTTTATATACCAATAAACAGTCACTGTTCAAGCATCATAAATATGTTCATGCTGATTATGGTTCATAGACTCAGAATTAACACTCATAACATATCAGTCGAGGGCTTGTTTTTTTCATCAGTTTAATTGTAATGGCGCAGAAGTCACAGCTTCTATTGACACTGACGGTTTCCTCATATGCTTTGTTTGTTCCAAACAAATTACATTGCTCTACTACTTTTAGGAACTCCTTAACACTTTGTCAACTTCTGATCGAGTAGAAGATCGGATTTATGCTGCAAGATCTCTCTCATCACTTGGTGTCACTGCATCTGATGATGTTGCCCCTGTTTTACTGGAAAATCTCAAATCAGAAACGTCAACATTGGTCCGATACGAAATATCCAAAGCAGTTGTAAATTTGGGTAAGACAAAATTTCTTAACTTGAATTACATACAACAATACACATACCAAGAAACAAGCTTTGAATCTAATAAAAAATGATAGACTTAACATTTTTAGGGGTGGTACTATATACCACATGTGATCGCATGTTACCGCATGTTATTCCGCTTAAAATACTGCATTGTATGTGAAATGTGGAAATACAAGCCCAACAAGGGTAAAATAAACCTGATTCTAGTGTAATTTTATTTAAAAACCCTCACCCAACCCGAATAGCTCTAACCGTCAGCACTTTCAAAAGTCCGCAAAATTATATTTTCGTAAAAGCATATTCAAGTCCTTGACAACTTCCTGTCATGTGATAACATGCGGTCACATGCGGTATTTAGTACCACCGCATTTTTAGTGTTTGTTTTCAAATCTGCTTTAATGTGATCACTTGAATTTTACTCATTTCAAAACTCTGGTCTTTGTAATGCGGCTTGGGTTTACCATGTAATATTTTAACAGGCCTGTATTATGGTCCTTAATGTAATTTTCATCAGTGGTCACACAAGTTCTGTATATGACTTAACAATGGAAATTATACACATCATAGCACAAAACTCTCAGCAACATATCTTTGGACATCAAAGCAGTAATTCATTTCGATCAAAAGTTATTTTTGTGAAGTATTATTATCATATTTGTTTTAGGTGAGTGGTATGGAATTGCAGTTGAAGAGTTGAACAAACACTTGATCAAAGGTGAAAAAGATGTTTGCTTGGATATTCTTGAACATTTGTCGTGTAGTGAAGGAGCCACCATGATGCATTTACAAATAGATGAGCTTCCTGAACTCAGAAATTTGATTGAGGTAATGTAAATACAATTTGTGTCAAAGCTGCAGTTTTTAAAAGAATTCTAGTGTTTCACAATTAGGAAAATACTCAACTTTTGATACTAGACTAAAACACTAAAGAAATTAAAATTATTACCTTCATGATACACACTGTGTTTTAAACAAATATTTCATTATTTGTCCACCTTAAGCTAGCTATTTAAATAGTTACAATATAAGCTCAATTGTTTAAATTGTGGAAAACACCTAAAATTGTCATATATTTTTTCCACCTCAATTTTTTAATATTTTTTCTAATTTGGCTTGATTTGATCGCTCTATTGCAATAACTTGAGTCTGTACACACCAAGACTCAGCCTGTACAATTTACTTAATTTAACTCTTAGTTTTGGTACCAAGGCTTGTTTACAAACACACATTTTTTTATGTTTGTCTGTAGCAATATTTGATTGGTAAATAGAAAACCCTCTTCAAGGCAATTTGTTTAGTAAAATATTCACTGAAACATATTTTGCAGACTCTGCAAAGCATGGTACAAAATTCCAGCATAGATGAGGAAGTCTCATTTCAAGGAGCAATATGTCTTGGTGTGTTGTGTGGGATTTATGATGAAACATCTGCTATTATCGCCACAAAGAAATTGCTTCATGTTGTTCAGGTTGGTCTTGAAATGAACCAAAAACAACCTTAGGGGGTTGCATTGCCAGTAAAATCAACTGATTTATATATAAATGTAGACATACCCACTTAAACACACTGCCCCCCCCCCAAAGCATGGTACAAAATTCCAGCATAGATGAGGAAGTCTCATTTCAAGCAGCAATATGTCTTGGTGTGCTGTGTGGGATTTATGATGAAACATCTGCTATTATTGCCACCAAGAAATTGCTTCATGTTGTTCAGGTTGGTCTTGAAATGAACCAAAAACAACCTTAGGGAGTTGCATTGTCAGTAAAATCAACTGACTTATATACAAATGTAGACATACCCACTTAAACACACTAAATTAAGGTACAAAATAAAGTTGAATTGACTTTATTTAAACGGAATAAGGCATATGAAATAGTAAAAAATTGGCTATGGAAGAATTTATGTTCATTGTACTTTATTTGAACACAGACAATCAAGAAATGGAGTTGGAGTGCTCAGGCCTTGGAAGTGCTTGTGAGAAGATTAAACCACTGCGATGAACCGATGCTACCCCCCCCCCGAATTGACTTTATTTAAACGGAATAAGGCATATGAAATAGTAAAAAATGCCTATTGAAGAATTTATATTCATTGTAGTTTATTTGAACACAGACAATCAATAAGTGGAGTTGGAGTGCTCAGGCCTTGGAAGTGCTTGTAAGAAGATTGAACCACTGCGACGAGCCCATGCTTAAAGCAGTCATTTTACAAATGAACAAAGCAATCAAGTGGCAGGATCGTCTGGCTGCAGCATTGCTGCTAGGATATCTCGGACCAACACGCGTAAGTGAATGATACACTCGTAAATCAGCATTAGGTTTTTTTTGGAGTATTTGTTTCTACAATTTTCGAGTAGCGCTTTTATAACAGTGTTGAATTCGCTCACAGGAGCTGAAGATGCCATAAACATATTGTGAAATATATATTCTGTGAAAATACTGTGTACAATGGTTGATTCTGTTTGGTCATAGGGTTTTGGATTATATTGATGTAGAAAACAGTAATCACCGGAAAACTGCTACTGTTGGGTTTAT
Source organism: Phallusia mammillata (assembly GCA_003260075.1). Classification (NCBI taxonomy): domain Eukaryota; kingdom Metazoa; phylum Chordata; class Ascidiacea; order Phlebobranchia; family Ascidiidae; genus Phallusia; species Phallusia mammillata. The sequence continues at coordinate 158,916 of QLIY01000295.1, forward strand.
TTCATTTCAAACTAGATCTTATTAATTTGTTCCCAAAGTAGTACACTCTGTGTTGCATGTGATTTAGTTGAATAACTTAGTTATTGTTTTACGTTTATAAAGATCTTCCGGATAATGAGTGAGGACGAATTGTTTTCAATTCTTGACAACAAGATATGGGATGACGCAAAACGGGATGTTCGTATTGGAGTTTCTCAGGCCTTCACTTCACTCGGAATGAGGCAAAGGTACAGAATTTGCGATTAACCGGCATGCAATTAACCGAATTCGTCTGTACAACCAGTTCTAGGTCTCATAAATTCATGACCGATATTCACACTGTTGTACAAACCAGTGATATCTTGCTGTTGGCCAAATGGCAAAAAACGCACCAAAAATTAATGGTTGCCTTTTTTGAAAATAATTAAGGTTGTTGGAAGCACTTGACGAACGAATCAACAGCTCAAACGCCGAAGTTCGATCACACGCCGTAATGTCAATGTCTGCAGCTGGAATCAGGAGTGACAAAACACTTCGTTCATTGGTGGAAATGCTTGGTCTCGATTCCAGCGACTACGTACGCCTCCAGGTTTGTTAAATAATGCCTTTTTAGTTGAAAATTTAACAATGGGTTCATATTGTGTTGTGACACTGTAATGCAGTGAGGTATTGTTTTGACGTCTTTGGCTTGTTTTTTTTAGATTATTCGTATGTTTCACGCGCTAGGCATCACCGATATACGAGTTGTTCGCGCCCTCAGAGAAAGAGAAAAGGGTGGAGGTCCCCTTAGCAGGTTTGTGTGTAACAGAAATATCGAAACCTATGATAAACTATAGTCTCGGTCGCAAGTAAAACGCTCACCCAATGATGCAAGTTAAACCAGTTTTAACATGTAAATCCGCCTTTAATAGCTTAACATTTCCATATTATGTCAGTAAGCCGCCCTAACAAGCCCCTTCATTGTTACGTTAATCAAAAGCGTGCTTAGGCTCACAGAAAATGGGATATGACAGGAAAAAAAGTTGAAGAGCACTGCTGCAGTTAACCACCGTATCATGTGCAGCAAACAACGCGTCTGGGAAAACTTCACTTCAAACCTATTCATAAACCACAATAGGTCATGCCTATTGTAGGCGTTAGGCTATACCGAATCAATGCTTGGGAGACCGACTTGGTTCGGTGTAACGCCGTCCATAGGCCTGGTTTACTATGATTTATTAATGAGTATGTCGTGATCGCCAGTCTGCATGACTTTAATCCTGATCTTAGTTATGAATGTATGTCCTTCTTAGCAAGCATTTTTATGATTAAAAATTTATTAACAGGGAAGCATCAAAAGTGCTAGCAAACCTTAACGTCCGTCTCACGACAGCAGCGAGTTCGCAGGCAAGCAGACAACGCTCAAGAGGGGGTAAACGCGTCGACACTTCTGCGAGTAAGTTCACCACCTCCTCGTCTTGGGTATCTTCCCCTTGGGGTAGAGAACTGCAAACGGCAAATTCAGAGCCCCGTCGACAGAACAAGTCAGAGAGCCCATCTCGTAGCAGACGTTTTACGCCTGGATCTGGGCTCTCTTCTGGGTTCGGTCAGAGCGACACGACCCCACAGTATCAGATTGTATCCACTGCTGTACAAAAGTTGAGATTGTCTGCGGGAAGTATGAGAAGGAACGACAGCCGCAGGACGTATCTCACGAGCGCGAGTAGTTATTTTTGAACCAAACTAGGTTAGTGGACAGTCAATTTTTACATTTAAAATTTGGTTTGTTTGTACGTTAACGTTCAGCACTTCTGGCTTTATGTACGCTTTTCTGTATTGTGATGACCTTTGTTTGCCATTTGTGCAAAGTGTTTGTTTTGATTCTTTAACTTTTAAACATGGTTAAACTAGGTTATTCACCAGTCAAAATCCACATTTAAAATCGAGTTAGTTTGTACAACAGCGTTTAGTACTGCTGGCTTTATGTACGCTTTTCTGTACTGTAATGACCTTTGTTTGCTATTTTCCCCTCCAAAGTGTTTTTGTTTAATTACATTTTTAGGATCTTTTACTGTTTTATCATGTACTTCTTACCAGTTCTTATCTTGCATGCATTTCTTACCCGTTGTTTCCATTACATGTACAGGAAATTTTAAACGAAAGCACTTAATTGAATTTAACCTGCCCCAATTGTTTCGCCATTACCAATCCACTTTGTTTCAAGGTTTACCTACACAAATATAATATCACGTTTGATTTATCACTTACCTATATGAAACTTTTTGACAATCGTAGCTTCCTATTATTCATTGCCTAAAAGCCGTGGCCATTTTATTACAATCACAAATAAATAAAGCTATTTTGAGATGAATTGGTCTTCCTTTCCATGTGCAAACGAACACTTGTTAGCTGAGCGAGGACAACCATCAGGGTGGTTCATATGAAACCAACATAACTTAGTTTTGACACAAATTTGGCCTGAAGGTTTTCCCTTCTTTCTGTGCTTCGATTGGTCCACATCACTCCAGTCTCTTATTGAAAAACAGCCTTTGCTGACTTTAAATACCTAAAAAACACCAAAACACACTGTCAGGTTAAATTTTGAAAACATAGCTGTACTATAGATTTAAGAAATGGCAGGATTGTGTCAAATATTTTTATATCTGTAGCACTAATTAGAAAAGTTTGCCACAAAAAAGCATCTACAGCAAAGTTGTGGGTTAACCTACTCCGGTCTGTTGCAAAATACCACGAAAAACAGCCCAGTTGCTCCAAACCAGTGACCCTGATGGCTTAAACCATTATGTATAACTAACCAAGTCATATTTTTCCGACAAAAGGAAAACTGCAAGAAGGTAAGTAAACCTTGAAATATAAGCTAAGCATGATATTGTCCGTACAAAAGATTAAATAAAGTAGGCAAAACATTATATTACCTGGTGATGATTTCTCAACAGTGTTTGTAGACCACCACACTCATTCTTCATCATATCTGTCAAGGAAAAATCAAGCAACTCAATCGCTTTGTTCAGTGGCATACTTCCACCACAATTCCAGTTTCCACCTTCAAATATTAAAAAATTTTATCAAAAATACAAAACAAGAGGTAACATGAAATTGACAAAAAAAAATTATCTCTACCTGAACGCTTTTTCCTCAAATTTACTGTTTCCAGTAAATGTTTTGTCAACTTGTTAACAATTTCATTTTGCACATTTCTATCCATTTTTGTGCAGTTTCTGACTTTTTGGTCTTTGGGTCTAGCAGCAAATTCATGATTAAAGCTTTGCGTTTCGCTAGATTGAACAAAGTTGCTAATGTTTTTGAGAGTTTTTTGTTGATTAGACTCTTGGTACAATCTCCTCATACCTAGGTGACATACCTAAATAGTTAAAAAATATTTATTTTCCACATTTTTGCATACGACCCAGTAAATTTTTTTGTGATAGGCAGAACATTGGTTTATATTGTAACTACACATGTTTTATGTTTTTTATTAATATTATTTCATCCCATTGTGTCGTAGTCTTTCCCTGTTTACCAAGCGTAAACATAAGTAGTATTTTTTATTCTGGCGAAAGTTGTATTTTTCGTTCAGTAAAAAAAATAGTTTTCCAAGAACAAAAATCAAACATGCCAACGTAATTTCAAAGTGCCTAAATTTTTTAAATATCTTTCATAGACACTTAATTTCCACCAAGAAAACAAATTAATGTGAAGGCAAATTACCCTTTTAGTTGAAGGAATTCTCATCACATCAACCTCAACATTGAATCCACAAATTCTTGCAACTTGCTCAACATATCCAAGATAATCATGATATTGACCTTGGGTAGATTGTCTTCTTTCAAATTTACTATACAAATCAAAGAAACAACAAGGAAGAACCCAATATCGGGTATGGTAACTGCTCCTAAAAGATGTTTTGTTTATTCCTTTTGCTTCACTTTTGTTTTGCATTTAAATAGTTGAATTTTGTTTTGCATTCCTCTATAAGTGATTTTAGTTACTTCTATGCTAATTATGTCCAATCAGAATTCATTGGGTGAAAGCAATGCTTACAGATCTTTTGCAAAATGACACCAAGATATTAGGTGATGGTAATTAATGATAACTGCAACAATTACCTTGCGGCCATTATTGGTATCCATGGTGTCAGTTCATCAGAGTGGTTTCCTAAAATCCAATCATATCCAGCTACAAGTTCCTGATCATTTGGTGTAACTGTGGTTTCCTCAAGGCAAGTTGCTCCTCCATAAATATCCCAGATTTTCCTTCGTTTAATGTCAACACCTTTTCCAGGATACTGTTAAATTGAAATACAAACAGTTTACACATAACACATGCAAATAATAGCACTTGTCTGAGCAATATTTGGTTTTCACATTAACTGTATCATTTTGTTATGGAACATACATGAAAGCAGTGGTTCTTTACTAGGAAGTTGCACCCCGCGCCCCCTGGGAGGCATCAAACATTGCCAAGGGGGGTGCAAGTCCAATGGCAAATAAACAAATTTAATCAATATTTTAAGTGCTAGAATGCATTGTTTATGAGCAAACAGCAAACGAGTTTTATCATGCTTTTTAAACAATGCCATACATGAATGAGTTTGCTTTTTTAATTCACAACAGAGGCAGAGTAGAGTTCTGGTAGTCACACTGCTTCAAATGTTCAAAACTTTATGTAAATTTTCCACTAAATTAAAAAAACAAAAACAGTTTTCTTGCCTGTTTCAAGAAATAGTACATCAAGTCCATAACAATCATTTAAGAGGGACAAGGTCAAAAACAGGTTAATAACCACTAGATAGAGCATACAATCTTAATTAAACATTATGTATCTACTTACACCTTCCGAGCTTAGTATGTGAACCAACAATCCATTTCCACAACCAAGATCAATAAACGATTGAAGTTTATGACTTGTTCCAAGTTGCTGGCGTTCAGTTTCCCAAACCACAATCAGGTATGTCGCAATTGCAACGTCTTCGTAAACAAATTTCTGTGGATCTGTTACTTCTGGCCAAATCTAAAACCAACAATTTTTTAAAAATATTCAAAAAACAATCTGTATTTGGCATATATGTTTCACAACTTCCGATTTTGTTACCATGTTATGAATAAACTAAATAAATTTGGGAAAAAAATTTATGGAAAAAACCAACACCTGAACTGTACCTTGGCAAGATGTAGTCCATATTTCTTCTTCAGTTCGTGGTATAAAATTGAGTATCTCTCTTGGTTGATAAGTGAATGGGATGGTGGTAATTTTGAATTGTTTGTTTGGTCATCATTGCACCATTTTACCAGTGTAGGCATCAACACAGACCTTAACCAGTCCTCAGTCACAAAACAGTCTTTCAAATGACTTTGGCAATTTACTGAATCAATATTTTTCTCATCGAGTGTTTTGGATTGTAGTACATACATAAAAATGTAGGAACCTTGCTGTTTATCACATTGATGATATAAGATGAGGTATGTTGGTTTCATTTTTGTACCATTACTTTCATGTTTTTGTACAGGACAGAACATGTAAAATAATTCACCAATTACCAAGGTTTCATGGCATGGGTGATACAAATCTGGCTGCTTTGGCACCAGCTTACGAGTTTTGCAACTTATGTCATTTATTAGTGTTTTTACTTTTCCTAGACAGCTCTGACACTGTATGTCAAGTGGAAATGTTTTATTTACAAGCTCTGTAGTTGAAGATTCAATGTCTGCGGTTGAAATGACTGAACAAGAGTGTATTTTGCTGCACACATTTGGCCTTTCGATCCATACATTCACAGCATTGCAAAATGCCTTAATGTCTCCAGTAATTAGACGGGATTCAAGCAACTGCCACATAATTAAATTCACAGTGTCTAAATCCTGAAATAAGAACAGAAAATTGTCAGACAATACTGTGACTACATATGTAAACTTTCCAAGTTTATGAGGTATGTTGCAGATAAATCAATTTTTAAAAACAAATGAAATCAAAATCTTTGATCAATAATCCATAAATTGTTCAAAACACTGAAAAAACAGATACAAATAAAATATTCATGTTTTAACATAAAATCTAACACATCTTCTCTTAATTTACAGCATTTTTTGTAAAAGTACAGATTTAGGCCACAAGCCATTTTCAGTATAACAGAAACAAATAAAACACAAAATACGAAATAACTGCAAAGACATTTCTGCAACCTCAAGTTGCCTCAAGGGATTATAATACAGTTTCATGAATTATAATCTGTCCATTTTTAGACCCACTGGCAACTTGCATGTGTGTGGGAGAGAAGCATGTCGATAACACCATACTTCTGTGACCAAAACAATATGCAACATCATGCAACTGCTGGGGCTCAACGTCCACATATGAGGGTAGCACCTTGTCACTGGCGTCATCCCATTGATGACGTTCTGACACTCTGGATGATATATGACTTCTATAGTCTGATATTGAACTGTCCAGAGCCATGACTCGAATACCATAGCCAAATGGTGATGCTATAAGGCGTCCACAGGGGGAATAACAAATTTCTTGAATGTATTCAACATTTTCACTTCCATCTTCCTTGGCAAAGTTTGTGGCTAAACCTCTTGGAATTGGTAAGTGATGTTCATCATGTATGGTGTGAGGTGCCCATGCATTATTTCCTTGTTGGCGGCCATTATAAAACGACCAAGTGTTGTGGACTGATGTATACTGAAGAAAAATGCATGTAAATATATACAGTGCATGGTGGATGTTGTATTTAAAACTGGAATTCCAAACCTATGAATTACAGTATTGCAAATAACAAAACAACTTTGAAAAGCATTCAACAGCTTCTATTACATATGCATTGGGTGTTTTGACACTCCATAAAGAATTTTTTAAATAAACTTATAAAAACAGAAACATCAAGCAAAAAGGCCAAAAATGTTGACAGGGTTTACATTTCGTTAATGTGCATGCTAAAATAACAAAACAACCACATGTAATTGGTAGATACTATCTGCAGGGAATAAAAAGCATCAAATGATGTAATTTATAATACTTGTTTGGCTTGTCAACAAAACAGGATTATTTTGAAGGTAACTATGTTTAGGCATAATTTGATACAGTTTGAACGTGCAAAACAGTTATAATCTAACCTTCATAACATTTGATGTCAATCGATCATATCTCAAAGCAATAGATAGGTTTTCAGGATGAACGTCAATGGACTGACAAAATACTGTACATGGACCTCTTTCATCAGCATTGTAGCCATAATAAAGTTCCAAATGATTTTCCCTTAAAATGAAAAAAAAAAACTTTTAAGCGTCAAGGCAAAACAGTGTGTAAAATATTTATACCTATCTACTGGCTTCGATTGGTTTTCCAGCTTGTCTGACCGATCCACTTTGATTTCATGGTTATTGAATACAACCGAGTGATCACCATATTGTCCTTGGCATCGAATGTCACGCAAATCGTCTCTGATAGTTTCAAACTGGAAAATGTAATAATTTTGAAATGCAACTTATGTAAGTACAGTCAACCTTGGTTAAACTGGATTCGGTAAATCCGGTTCTTCATCTACTTCGGACAAAACACAAGGTACAAATGATTTGTAATATGGTAAGATTTGAACTAATCGACATCGGTTAATCCTTATTGTTGCCTAATCCAAGCAATTTTTTTGTCCAAATTACCCGAGGTATACTGCATATCATCTTTTACAAAAGTTTACAAAGAATTACTTTTCCTAACATAATACCATAGGAAGAAACAAAATAGTCCTAATGCAGAAGCTGTTGTAAGTCATATTTTAAAGTAAATCGGCACAATTTGTTCCTACATTTAGATTGTGAATGGCAATGAGGTCTGCTGTCTGCATTGAACTTAAGTACATGCTGCTGCCATCCGGTGACAGTCGCATCCTCATTAGATTGGCACATTTCAAAAGTAACTTGGGTTCATGTTGTCCATAGGGAGAGGGACTTGTAAATACAAAATGTGAAGAAAAATGTTTTAATTTCAAAAATACAACACAAAATATTTTAAATAGCAAATGAAATACACTGGTTCTCAACTTGTTTCCGGCCACCAGTTCAATTAAATAAGTATCATGGACAAGTCCATTGTGAAGTAAGGATAGGGAAAGCATACACAAAAAGGGATACTGGCTTAAAATATACTTTTTCAATACAAAATTGGGAGGAGTGATATCAAACCTGACAGCTAACAATCACTGGCCAATAACTTATGTAAGCTTTTTTCGTACTGACATTAAATAAATTACATTCAACTATTTCCAGTTTAATACTAAACATACATAACATCCTGTGGACCACTCAAAAAGTCATCACTTGTCAAAAAAGTCAAAATTTTTAGAATAGGTCAAAAATTTTCAAAATTATTTACAGATTCAAAATTGTAGAGGTTGCACTGTCATTAAGTGAAATATTTAGGTTGATATGGTGTCATGCTCAACACACATCAAAATGTGTACAATTTTGGTAGCCATTTTACGGCAGCTGTAGGTTAGGTGGAGCTCTTGCTTCAGTTTTGTTTCAGATACTTCATGTATCTCTCGTTTAGACAAATGTATTGAATAGTTTTTGTT